>SMJT01000220.1:0-53437 GCA_004349715.1 Crucihimalaya himalaica | reverse complement strand
TCTATGATATACAACTCCTGTAAAATATTTAAACCAGCCGCCTAAATTAATAGTGATCATAAAAAGCAGCAAAGAATAGATTGTTGTTTTCTATTTTGCTTAAAGAATAAAGAATTTTCTTTTGTTAATCCTACATCGACAAGTTAAAAAAATTATAAAGCTTGCATGGGTTGATACATAATTTAGTGCTAAAACTATAAAGAACGTTGTCTGGGTTGTAAACATACCACAGAAGATGGACAAAGCTTGAGTGTGAATTTCTCGAGAGAGAGGCCGTCAAAGAGGGAGGAAGAAGAGAGAGAGAGAGAGAGAGAGAGGGAGAGAGAGAGAGAGAGAGAGAGAGAGAGAGAGAGAGAGAGAGAGAGAGAGAGAGAGAGAGGTCGACGTATAGGGAGGAAGAAAAAGAAAGGAAATTGTTTCATATGCTCTAAATAGGTCGTCGTCTCAAATAATTAGGGATTTGGAGTCAATGATATTAAATGTAGTATAAGATTTTCTAAAAAGTAATGATAAGATTTGTAACAGATTTGGAAGTTTTGAAATCGAGTTTTTTATTAGGATAGTTAGATGATTGAATGGTTTAGGGAATATGGTCGAAACTTATATTTCATAGGGTCATATAATGACAAACGGTGGTAATGAATTTTAAGGCGTTAGCATTATAATTAATGGGTCAATATTCAAGTTTTACTTCAAAAAGTAACTCATTTCGACGAAGATTGTTTTTGTTGTTTGGTTTTGTGAGTTATTTAAAACTTCCTAATTCGTTACAAATTAATGTTGATCGAATTGACCATAGTTTGTGATTTTGTTTAACGTCATTAGGAATATTTCGATTTAATGATATTAAATGTAGTAAAAGATTTTCTTAGAAGTAATGGTTAGATTTATAACGAATTTGGAAGTTTTGAAATCGAGTGGTAAATTTTGAATTTGAGAGTTAATGCGATTAGGAATATTATTAAATTTCTAATATGAAAGTTTAGAAATCTAAATTTAATAAGGGATATAAGCGAATATGGAAGCCCATAATTACGAATAGTTAAGGTCTAAATGACATAATTGCCACCTGTACTCAAATTATAAGTGAATAAGTAGGCGATTTAATATGAGAAACTGTCATTTTTAATACACAACTAAGTATATACCCGCGCTACGCGGCGGGACTTTATTCATATTATTTATTTTTTATTTAATAAATTAATATATTTTGTTTTACTAAAAATATTTTTTTTTTGTTTTTTAAAAAACATATAAACAAATACACTACAAATTATTATTTTTCTAATCAAAAAACCTCCATGAATATTTTTTTTTTCCAGTTAAAGCCTCTTTGAAATTATTTTTCAATGCTTTTACCTCTCTTGTATCTCCTTCTCTTTCTTCTCAATATCTCTGTAAATTTATTCGTTCTGAACTCAATCTCTCTTTTTCTTCTTCCCTTGAGCTTAAGTCACCTAAAAATATTTTCATCTGNTTTCTTCTTCCCTTGAGCTTAAGTCACCTAAAAATATTTTCATCTGCTTAATCAGAATCATCTGTGAAAATTTTTTTCCCTAAATACCATAATCATATTTCAATGATTCTCTTACAATAACTTCATTAAAAATTTACCAAAATAATATTTTCTTAAGATCAACAAACTTTGAATCATTGGTCTTTCTTACAACAACATCGTCAGTTCAATCCATAGTCAAATATTATTATTTTTTACTCCTACAATATATCAAGAAATAATATCTCCAGATTTATCTTGACTCTTTTATCAACTGTGCCAACAAAAAAGCTTGAATCTTTTTTACAACAACTTTGGTGAGCAGATTCCAAAAAATTTCAATGATATAAAATTCTAACAAAGTTTTGATTCACATAATCAACTCACATATTGGATCTCATTGTAGTTCTGATACAATTGCCGGTCATTACAAAATCTCTGACTCTTATGTACAACAATCTAATTATGTGATCTCTGAGTCGTTGCTTCTCACCAACAATCTCACATCGGAGAATTTTCAACTTTAATATTTGCATGTAGGAGATTGAGATGCTAATTTCAGCTCAAATTAGTATTTCAGCGTGATTTCAATAGATTTATGTCTTGAGATAGATTTTCAAATAAAGATAAAAATCCGCTCTATATTGCGTATATTTTTTAATGATTATTTTTAAATATTTTATTGATTTAATGTTTAAATTGTATATATGATTTATTTTTATTTTTTAAAAAGAAATTGTATATTCTTGGTTCGGTTTGTAGTAAAAATAACCGGATAGTTAAATTGAGTACACTATATTATTTTTTAAAACATCAAATAGACTTCAACTCTAACTAAATTAAATTAATCACTTATATTGTATGAATCTAATATGACTTAGTTTAAATTGTACTAAAATTAATTGGTTCTTTTAATAAATACACTATATTATTATTTTTAAAATATTAAATTTATCTCAAATCTAGCTATTACAAATATATGAAATTTTAGTAAAGTTAAAAAACTGATATGTCAAATTTGAGTATGATGTGTATTTATTATTTTAGTTTTATTGGTTACATGTTTTAATTGAGATGTCATATTTCTAGTGTCATTTTTCTAATTATTTTTGCATTTTACAAAGTAAGTTCATACTTTAAAATTTGTAGCTCTTCTAATTATTTTTGCATTTTACAAAGTAAGCCTATGCTTTAAAATCTGTAATCCATCACAATCAATCTTAGCCATCATAATTATCTAATAATTTTTGCATTTTACAAAGTAAGCCCATACTTAAAAATCTGTAGCTCTTCTAATTATTTTTGCATTTTACAAAGTAAGCTTATACCTTAAAATCTATAACTTATCACAATAAATCTAGCTTATGTGTATTAATTAAAATGTTCAAATTGGATAATAGTTTTTGCTGATGTGTCAGATAGAGGATGACTGAAAATGCTGACGTCTCGGTCTAGATAAATATCCGCGCTAAGCTGCGGAAATTTGTTTAAATTATTTATTTTATATTTATTAATTTAAAATATTTTGTTTATGTTTTTTGTTTTAAACACAAAAATATTAAAAACAAATACATGCACACATAATTATTCGTGTAATCAAAACATCTTAAAATTAATCTTTCAGATATTGACCTTTCTAAACAACAAAATCGCCAGTTCAATTTTCCGTTTTTTTTTATTCATGCGATTCTTTGTTGTATCTCAATTTCTCTGGAAATAATATTTTAAGTTATCTTGAATCTCTCATGAATTGTAACATCAAAATCTTGAATCTTTTTTACAATAACTTTAATGAGAAAATTTTGAAATTTTTATGTGAAATTAAATTCTAACAAATTTTGGACATTTCCCATAACGACTCACATATTGGATCACACTTGAGTTTGGAGACGTTTCCCATTCATTACAATTTTTAAAAGAAAAGGAAGAGGGGTCTAGTTTTGGAATTGACTTCAAATAAGGGTCTAGTTTAGCAAGAAGCCCTATATTTTATTTATATATAAAAAAAAATTATTTTAGAAAAAAAATATACAAAAATGAAATACACCATAAAGTTTTATACTAATAATCAAAACATCTCCAAAATTGATATATCCGGTAGTTGCCTCTTTGAAATCATTTTTCTTTGATTTTACCTCTTTTGTTTCTCTTTCTCTATTCTCAATCTCTCTGCAAATTTATTTGTTTTGAACTCAACATTCTCTTTTCTTCTTCTCTTGAGCTTAAGTCAACTTAAAATATTTTCATCTGCTTAATCAAAATCATAAATGAAAATTTCTTTCCAAAATATTGAAAACATATTTCCACCACTCTCTCTTACAATAACTTTATCAAAAAGTTACCAAAATAATATTTTCTTAGGAACAAGAAACTCTAAAACCTTGGTATTTATTACAACAATATCGCCAGCTTAATCTCTAGTTAAATATATTTCTCGATTCCTGTGATTTTTTGTCGTATCTTAATTTCTCTGAGAATGGTATCTCCAGATTTATCTTAACTCTCTCATCAACTCTACCAACATAAAAATTGAATCTTTTTTATACAATAACTTTTATGGTCAAATTTACAATTTTTTGTGGAATAAAATTGTAACAAAATTTGGATTTTTCACATAATCGACTCACATATTGGATCTCACTCGAGCTTAGAAACTTTTGTCGGTCATTAAAAATCTTTAAATTTATTACAACAATCTTGATGTGATCTTAGAGTCGTTGTCTTCTTTATCTTTGCTAAAAAAAATTAGTATTGCAAACAACATTTTTGGTCCATTCCCAAAGAGTATCCTCTTGAGTTTGAGATCTTTTTAAATCTTGTTTCTCACCAACAATCTCGCATTCGTAGAGTTTCTAACTTTATTTAATATTTTCTTGTAAGAGTTTGAGATACTAAATCCAAGTCGAACTAATATTTTCGCGTGATTTCAAGATATTTATGTTCTAAACAGATTCTCCAAAGGAGATAAAAATCTGCTCTATGCTTCATATATTTACAAATAATATTTTTATAATAATTATTTTCAAATATTTGTATTGATTCAATGTTAAATTTGTATATATGATATACCTTTTTTAATTTATATGACTTAGTTTGAATTTTAGATACACTCTATTAAAAAAAATCAGCTAATTAAATCCAACACACTCTATTATTTTTTTTAAACATCAAATAAATCTCAAATCTAGATAACTTATTTTAAATTATATATATATTTTAAATTTATATATAACTTATTTTGAATTTTAGATACACTCTATTAAAAAATCGGCTAATTAAATCCAACACACTCTATTATTATTTTTAAAACATCAAATAAATCTTAAATCTAGATAAATAATATTAATAAGCTATATTTTATGAGTTGATATATAACTTATTTTAAATTATATATACATTTTTTTTAATTTATATATGATTTAGTTTAAATTTTAGATACACTCTGTTAAAAAATCGAGTAATTAAATCCAATACTCTCTATTATACACTTTATTATTATTTTTAAAATATTAGATAAACCTAAAATCTAGATAAATAATATTAATAAGTTATTTGTATTAGTTTATATATAACTTATTTTAATTAAATATACCTGATTATTGTTTTTAAAATATTAAATTAACTTCGAATCTAGCTATTTCAAATATTAAATATTCAATAAAATTATTTTTTACATTGTTTATAAAATTAGAGAACTAAAAAAGATGATTTGGCAAATGAAATATGATGTGTATTAAATGAAATGTTTTTATTGGTTACTTGTTTTAAATAATGTGTCAGATGGAAAAAGCTTAAAAAAGCTGATGTGTCATCACCAGGAAAGACACAAGTCTTTTTATTGTATTGATTCAATAAAATTGTTTTTTACATTGTTTATAAAATTGGATAACTAAAAAAGATGATGTGGCAAATGAAATATGATGTGTATTAAATGAAATGTTATTATTGGTTACTTGTTTTAAATGATGTGTCAGATGGAGGAAGCTTAAAAAAACTGATGTGTTATTACCAGGAAAGACACAAGCCTTTTTATTGTATTGATTCAATTGAATTTTCTTATAATATTAATCCCAAATTCTTACATTTTTCTGTAAGCGTTGATTGATGTTTTTTTTTTTTTTAATAAAGAGATGAAAGTGCATAATGTTCAATTTTCCTCCCCCTCCCTGACCAAGAACACACAAAGGAGTAGCTAAACAATATATCTCTAATAAACGAGGTCTGTATTATTCAATAGGTGCTTGTAGATATGGAATAAGGCCAAAGCAATGGCTCGGACAGTGCATAGAGATGACACATTAATGAGGTCAATGACTCGATTAGTCTATCAGGTAATTATTTTCGGGTCACCTCAATTTATATTACACTTTAGAATTTAGGCTCTGTTCAGATAATTTAAATTTTGGTTTGAGTTCGGTTGGGATTCGGGTTTGTTTGAGTATTTGTGTTGGAACCAAAATATATCCAAAATATTTTCGTGTTTGGGTCGGATTCGGGTCATTTCATCCATATATCTCCAAATCTATCCAAAAATACTTGAAATACCTAGAAAAAAAAAACTTTGGTTATATTTTATCTAATTATACCTAAATGTATCCTAAATACTTGGAAATAAACTAAAACATAGATTATTTTTATCCAAATGTATCCGAAAATATCCCGAATTACTCAAAAATATCTATTATATTTAGGTTTATAATTGTAATGTTGAATAAATAAACACTTAGATAATTGGGTATAACTAACACTTTTAGATGTATACTTGTATTTTGGATATGTTTAGGTACCTACGGGTATTGTGTTCAGTCCGAGTTTTCGGGTAAAGAGGTTTAAGACCATTCAAATATTTTTGAAAAGGTTTTGGATTCGGTTCATGCATTTTTTTCGGTGGGTTTATCGGGTACGGATTTTTATGCCCAGGCGTAGACTCAATTAGCTTTCATAAATTTGATTGGAAGAGTCGATGGGTTTAGCTTACACTGGCCCAATTCAGACTATCAAAGAAATAGGTTTTAGAGACCTGATTCAAACAACGCTAGCACTCTCCTTAATCCTTATCCTCCTCTCCGACGACCACCAACAAATGGCATCGACGATCAGAGCTCCAACTCTTTATCACATGCCTTACCTGGAAACTTCAAAACCCACAAAGAAAGACATAACATGTTGTTTAGTTTTGTATCTACATTATAAGCCTTTCTCCAATCATATATCTCTTAGGAAAACAAGCTTTAACCAATTATCTTCTCTTCCTTCAGTCGTAGCAACCTCCAACTCCAGTTTTTAAAAGCCTTGGTCTCTCTTGTTAGATAAGAATATAGAATATCCTTTTGTATATTCTCATTAAATGTTATCCTTGTAATCTACTATATATACTCAACATAATAATACAATCTCCCTACGGAGTTTATCATTCTACATGGTATCAGACGCTAAACCCTAGCTACCATGCTATAGTCATCTCGATCCTCTCCACTCTGTTCTCTTCTTTCTCACAAACCTTAAAACGCTTTTTTTCTTTCTACTCAAATCACACTCGTCTTTCTCTCCTTCTTTTTCTCTCTCTCACGTTCTTGTTTTCTCTTCATGATTACCATGGCTATAGATCCAGTCCAAATACAAATATCGACAAGTTTTTGGGCATCTCTCAAGTCAAAGCTTACATCCCCATCACGCTCAATATGACCAAGATGAACTATCAAGTATGGCGTGAAATGTTCAAAACTCATGCACGAGTTTTGGTGTTCTTAGCCATCTCGATGGCACTCTTACTTACACTCCGGCAACTGAAAAAACATGGAAGGAGCACGATGGACTGGTAAAGACGTGGCTCTATGGAACCATCTCTGAATCCATAATTGAAATTTTCTTGAAGCCTAAGTGTTCTGCTCATGATTTAAGGATTTGATGTAAGCCTCGAGGATGAGGTTTACGAAACTCGAACAGGTCCTTGATTCCACGGACGGTCGTCGGCGTTTCCTCAAGTTTCTCGGACGAGATGGTGATCTGACTCGATGGCGAACGCTTCTCTCGAGTGGGATCGAATAAAGGGATGGTGATGGCGGTAGGAAGTGCACCACAGAGGTGTGATTAACTCTGATACAGCACGAATCTCGCCTCCAAAGACTCACTCTTCGAAGAACAAGACAAACGACGACTAGGGTTTTAGTCTTTAGAAGAACTGCGTTATTTTATTGATAGTAGGTCCAAAATCGGTTACACGGCTGCAAGGGGGACTTTATAAACAGTCCTATCAGCTAGCCCTAGGGCCCAAAAGAAAAGAAAATAAAACCCTAATACAAAGAAGTCCAACTAAAACGAGAAAATACTAAACACAAAACTCATCGTTTAAATAATTGCAAGAAAAGGAAACTATGACTACGCTAGTGTTGGTGTCGTTTTGGTTGAAGACTTAGCCGTTGAAAGGGCTGTTTGAACCTGCAAGGATTGAAAATATTGAATAAAACTTACCTTGGTTCGCGCGGAGTCGGGTGATGTTGTCGTAGACTGTCGTGGAATCTTCGTGGAATTCCTCGGTGTCCTCGATGTAGCGTCGTAGTTCCTTGGGGCCTGTCGTGGAATCCTCGGGAGCTTGTAGGAAATCTTCAGTGTTGGCTCGTGGTTCCTCGAGATGATGTGTGGATGTGTTGTTGCGAGTCTTGGGGCAGCTCGGGGAACCTTCGGAAGTTGCACGTGGATCGTGGACGCGGTACGTGGAATCCTCGGTAGCAGCTCGGGGATCCTTGGTAGCAGCTTGGGAATCCTCGGTACGGCACAGTAGCTCGACACGATCAGTACGTGGTTCCTCGGTAGCAGCTCGGGAATCCTCGGTACGACACGGTAGCTCGGCACGATCAGTACATGGTTCCTCGGTAGCAGCTCGGGAATTCTCGGTACGGCACGGTAGCTCGGCACGATCAGTACGTGGTTCCTCGGTAGCAGCTCGGGAATCCTCGGTACGGCACGGTAGCTCGGCAGGATCAGTACGTGGTTCCTCGGTAGCAGCTCGGAGAACCTCAGGGCGATACGGTGGTTTGGCACGATCGGTATGTGGAATTCTGTGGTCGACTCGTGGATGCTCGTGGATACTTGGTGTTAATCCTTTCCCAATGACGTTCATAAGGTCTTGCACGGCAAGGTTGAATCTCCTCCGAAGTTGCTTGTGTTTTGAACGAGTCATGGTGCCTTCCCTCACTTTGGGCACCGGGTTAGGTTCGATGTCCGCATCATTCCCTCCCTCTTTGAGAGGTTTTGACCCCAAAACCTGTTCTCCTTCATCATTAGGTAAAAGATCAGCCACATTAAAGGTATGGGAAATTCTTACCTCGTCGGGTAGTTCAAGGCGATAGGCATTGTCATTGATTTTCTCGAGGATTTTAAACGGTCCGTCGCCTCGAGGGGACAACTTGGAAGCCCGTTGTTGTGGAAATCGGTCTGTCCTCATATGGAGCCAAACCCAATCCCCGGGTTTAAGCAGAACCTCCTTCCTTCCTCGATTGGCCCTCTTCTTGTTTTCCGCGGCTTTCTTCTCCAAATTGGTCTTGACCTCTTGGTGGAGTTTTTGAATGGCCTCAGCTCGGTGAAGTCCATCTTGATTGGCCTGTTCTAATGGAGGTAAAGCTACAAGATCTATAGGAGCCAAAGGGTTAAATCCGTAGACTATCTCAAAGGGAGATAGTTTAGTAGAAGAATGTTTGGCTCTATTGTATGCGAATTCAACATAAGGTAAGCAATCAAACCACGTTCGCATATTGTTACCCAAGGTTGCTCGAAGGAGCGTTGTGAGTGTTCGGTTCACCACCTCGGTTTGGCCGTCAGTTTGTGGATGGCAACTTGTTGAGAACAAGAGCTTCGTGCCTAGTTTCCTCCACAAAGTTCTCCAAAAATGCCCAAGGAACTTGGTGTCACGGTCGGATACGATCGTCCTTGGAATGCCATGGAGTCTCACCACTTCTCGAAAGTATAGCTCCGCGATCTCGGAGGCATCGTTGGTGTTGACACACGACATGAAGTGTGCCATCTTGGAGAATCGATCTACCACCACGAATATAGAGCCCTTTCCCTGCGTCTTGGGTAAACCTAACACAAAATCCATAGAAACATCCTTCCAAGGAGCGTTAGGAATAGGCAAAGGTAAGTAAAGTCCGTGGGGGGTGTGACCTTGACTTAGCCTTGTGGCACACGACGCATCTCCCGCAAAATCTCTCCACGTCCCTCTTTAGATGCGGCCAAAAGAAATGCTCTCGGACCATGGCAAGAGTCTTGTCGACTCCAAAGTGACCCATGAGTCCTCCTCCGTGAGCTTCACTTAGGACGAGTTCGCGCACCGAGCATTGTGGTATGCAAAGTCGTTTATCCCAAAACAAGAACCCATCTTGGAGGTAGAATGCCTTGTAAAGACCTTGGCCTTGCTCACGTTAGCTCTCGCTCAGTTCGGGATCATCCTTGTACAAGTCTTTGATTTGCTCAAACCCCATGATTTTAGCCTCCATGGTTGAAATGAGGGCGTATCTCCGGGATAGGGCGTCGGCAACGATGTTCTCTTTCCTCTTCTTGTACTTGATGATGTAGGGGAAGGTCTCTATGAACTCAAGCCACTTAGCATGCCTTCTCTTGAGTTAAGTCTGGCCCTTAAGATGCTTCAACGTCTCATGGTCCGTGTGTATGACGAACTCCTTTGAAAGAAGGTAGTGTTGCCACGTTTCTAGAGCTCGGACTAAGGCATAGAGTTCCTTGTCGTATGTCGGGTAGTTAAGGGTGGGACCAATGATTTTCTCACTAAAATAAGCCACGGGTCGCTTCCTTTGATGTAGAACGGCTCTGATGCCTAATCCGGAGGCATCGCACTCAACCTCGAACATAACTTCGAAATCCGGCAAAGCTAAGACTGGTGCTTGGGTGAGTCGTTCTTTGAGTGCGTTGAAAGCTTGATCTTGGGCTGGTCCCCAATTGAATGGCACGTTCTTCTTGATGACAGCGGTCATTGGTGCAGCCACTGAACTAAAGTCTCGAACGAATCTTCGATAGAAATTAGTGAGGCCTTGGAAACTTCGTACATGACTGACGGTAGTTGGTGTAGGTCATTCACGGATTGCTCGGATCTTCTCCTCGTCCACTTGGAGTCCCTGTGCACTTACTACAAAGCCTAAGAACACACACTTATCAGTACAAAAGGTGCACTTCTTTAGGTTGGCATAAAGGCCTTCCTTCCGAAGCGTTAGTAAAACCAAATTTAAATGGGCGAGATGATCCGCATAACACTTGCTATAGACAAGTATGTCATCAAAGTATACAACTACGAATTTACCAATATAACTACGAAGAACCTGGTTCATGAGGCGCATAAAGGTACTCGGAGCATTCGTTAAGCCGAAAGGCATAACAAGCCACTCGTAGAGACCTTGCTTGGTTTTGAAGGCGGTCTTCCATTCGTCGCCTTCCTTCATTCGGACTTGGTGGTATCCACTTCTAAGGTCAACCTTAGAGAAGATAGTGGCTCCACTAAGTTCATCGAGCATGTCGTCTAGACGCGGAATTGGGTGCCGGTACTTGATGGTAATGTTGTTAACGGCTCGGCAATCTACGCACATGCGCCAAGTCCCATCTTTCTTGGGGACGAGTAGGACTGGAATGGCACAAGGGCTGAGGCTTTCACGGATGTAGCCCTTCTCCATGAGATCACGGACTTGCCTTTCCAATTCCTTAGTTTCCTCGGGGTTCATTCGGTAAGCCGGTTTGTTCGGAATTGGTGCTCCGGGGACGAGATCGATTTGGTGCTCCATGCCACGGATGGGTGGTAATCCTGGTGGAATCTCATCAGGGAACACGTCCTTGAAGTTGTCGAGGATGGACTGGATTTCTTGAGGCAACTCTACTTCACCTGTTCCTACACTTAAACAATCTTTGAAAACCATTAGTAGTACGGTGCCTTCCGCATGGATGGTTTTACAAACCTCATTAGAAGAAACGAATAGGCTAGAGTTCCTTACCTCTTCTTCCTTGTTCATGTGTTTTTGTAACTCATGAATTTCGGAAGGACTTAAAGGGGCTAAGTTGAACTTACGGTCCTTGAAGCTAAAGGAGTACCAATTAGTTCTCCCATTGTGATTGGTGGCTTGGTCAAATTGCCAAGGTCTCCCAGCAGGAGATGTCCGGCTTTCATCGGCACCACATCACATACCACCTCATCGTGGTATCTTCCCACACTAAAAGGAATGGTGACTTGTTCGGCTATCCGCAACTCGGTGTCATCGTTCAACCATCTGAGCTTGTAGGGTCTAGGATGCTTAGTCCTTGTGATACCTAACCTGTCCACCATGTACTTGCTAGCCACATTAGTACAAGAACCACCATCTATGATAAGGTTACATACCTTTCCCTTCACGGTGCATCTTGTGTGGAAAATGTTTTCTCGTTGCACCTTCTCTTCCGGATGGACTAGCACACTAAGTGCTCGGCGAATGACTAGGAGTTCTCCTTGGTCGGGATACTCAACGTCCTCGTCATCTTCATCCTGGTCTCCATCGTGTTCATCTTGGGATTCATACTCGCCATCATTGGTGAGGATCATTACCCGTTGATTCGGGCACTCCCGCACATAGTGTTCCCTACCTTGACACTTGAAACAAGTGATGTCACGTGTACGGGATTGATTCGGAGTAGGGAGCTTACCTGGTTCTGGTTTGGTGACCTTGGGCGTGTCAAACGTTCTGCCCTTGAATTTGTCACCATCTCTTCTTGATGCTCCTTTGTTTGGGAACCTATTGTTGTTGGAGTTCCACGGGGAGTTGTTGGTTCGTCCTCGGGTGATTTGGGACGTTTTCTTCTGGATTTGACTCTCCACTTGAATGGCTAGGTGGAGGAGCTCGTGGATTCCACCGTAGTTGGTTCGTTCAACCTTGCGTTGGATTCGGTCATTGAGTACGTCTACGAACTGCGCCATGAGGGCTTCTTCGGATTCCTCCAACTCCAAGGAGTTCATGAGCTTCTCGAATTCCTTGAAGTATTCCTCGACATTCCTCTTTCCCTGCTACATTTTTCTAAAATGTTTCTGCAAATCACGGTGGTAGTAGTCGGGAACATACCTTATTCGGAGGAGGTACTTCATGTCTCCCCATTCGGATATGGGTCCGAATCGTTGCCTCCTTCGGTCAGCTACGGTTCTGTCCCACCATGCTAAGGCATTGTCCGTGAGTTGAGCCGCGGTGAGGGAGACCTTACGTGTCTCGTTGTATCCATAGCACTCGAAGATGTACTCCATCCTTCTCTCCCAATCCATGTAGGCTTCGGGGTTAGACTTTCCTGCAAAAGTAGGTGGAGTTAGCTTAACATCCAAGTTCTGTTCACGTGGTACCTCGACTCATCCACGGTTCCTCATGAGCAACGGGTCATTTCTCCGTTGGTGTTGCCGTTGGAGTGGATCGGGTGGTGGTTCATCGTAGTCATTCTCGGGCACGTGGTCGACTTTGTTTTGGATGACTCGTTGCGCTTGGACACGCCTCACTTCCACGGGTGGGGGTGGAGGTGGTGGTGGAGGTGGTCCTTCAAGTCGCTCGAGGCGTTCTCTGAATCCTCGGATCTCGGCCTGGATGGCATGGAACATTTGCACGAGGGCATCCTGGGGAACAACAGCTTCCTCTCCCATTGCGTCGAAGACTGGTGTTCCTGGACTTAGACAAAAAACAGCAAAGCGTAAACGTATCGAGTGGAAGAAAAGTTTTAAAAAGAAAACTTGATCGACAAGTGAAACGAAAACGTGAAAAACAGAAGTGAAAATTAACAACGGTGTGGTAAATAGTCAAAGAGGCAATAAGGAAAATTAACTTTTTTTTTTTTTTTTTTTTGTCGAAAACCCTAGATGCAAACTATCGAATGAAACTAAGACACGAATTAAGAAAGCAACGAACTAACAACCTAAGCGAGCACGGCAATAAACAAATCTCACACTTCAACGATCACAAAAACAAACCTACAACCTAACGAGCAAGCGTGTGGTGTAAGTCTAGCTAGCGAACGAAGAAACGAAGACAACAACGATATTTTTATATATATTTTTTTTTGACTAGAGAACAAATGAACACAGCAATGAGCAGATCTATGAAGCAAAGAAGCAAACAGAACGAAAGCAACAATATTTTTTATATTTTGGTTTTTGAATATGCGAAAACAAACAACGAATAACACAAACTAAACGATCAAGGGATAGAGACAACCGGTGAGCGTGGAACTTAGCTCTGATACCAGATGATGTAAGCCTCGAGGATGAGGTTTACGAAACTCGAACAGGATCCTTGATTCCACGGACGGTCGTCGGCGTTTCCTCAAGTTTCTCGGACGAGATGGTGATCTGACTCGATGGCGAACGCTTCTCTCGAGTGGGATCGAATAAAGGGATGGTGATGGCGGTAGGAAGTGCACCACAGAGGTGTGATTAATTCTGATACAGCACGAATCTCGCCTCCAAAGACTCACTCTTCGAAGAACAAGACAAACGTCGACTAGGGTTTTAGTCTTTAGAAGAACTGCGTTATTTTATTGATAGTAGGTCCAAAATCGGTTACACAGCTGCAAGGGGGACTTTATAAACAGTCCTATCAGCTAGCCCTAGGGCCCAAAAGAAAAGAAAATAAAACCCTAATACAAAGAAGTCCAACTAAAACGAGAAAATACTAAACACAAAACTCATCGTTTAAATAATTGCAAGAAAAGGAAACTATGACTACGCTAGTGTTGGTGTCGTTTTGGTTGAAGACTTAGCCGTTGAAAGGGCTGTTTGAACCTGCAAGGATCGAAAATATTGAATAAAACTTACCTTGGTTCGCGCGGAGTCGGGTGATGATGTCGTAGACTGTCGTGGAATCTTCGTGGAATTCCTCGGTGTCCTCGATGTAGCGTCGTAGTTCCTTGGGGCTTGTCGTGGAATTCTCGGGAGCTTGTAGGAAATCTTCGGTGTTGGCTCGTGGTTCCTCGAGATGATGTGTGGACGTGTTGTCGCGAGTCTTGGGGCAGCTCGGGGAACCTTCGGAAGTTGCACGTGGATCGTTGACGCGGTACATGAAATCCTCGGTAGCAGCTCGGGGATCCTTGGTAGCAGCTCGGGAATCCTTGGTACGGCACGGTAGCTCGGCACGATCAGTACGTGGTTCCTCGGTAGCAGCTCGGGAATCCTCGATACGGCACGGTAGCTCGGCACGATCTGTACGTGGTTCCTCGGTAGCAGCTCGGGAATCCTCGGTACGGCACGGTAGCTCGGCACGATCAGTACGTGGTTCCTCGGTAGCAGCTCGGGGAACCTCAGGGCGATACGGTGGTTTGGCACGATCGGTATGTGGAATTCCGTGGTCGACTCGTGGATGCTCGTGGATACTTGGTGTTAATCCTTTCCCAATGACGTTCATAAGGTCTTGCAC
Organism: Crucihimalaya himalaica; assembly: GCA_004349715.1. Lineage (NCBI taxonomy): Eukaryota > Viridiplantae > Streptophyta > Magnoliopsida > Brassicales > Brassicaceae > Crucihimalaya > Crucihimalaya himalaica. The sequence continues at coordinate 38,533 of SMJT01000220.1, read as the reverse complement.
GGCAAGGTTGAATCTCCTTCGAAGTTGCTTGTATTTTGAACGAGTCATGGTGTCTTCCCTCACTTCGGGCACCGGGTTAGGTTCGATGTCCACATCAGGATTGCAATTGAGAACCTATTTCATGATAATAAGGAGGCACATACGCTAGAGCTTGAAAGAGAACTTTCCTCGATCAAAATCGGTGATTTGAAGGTTCATGACTATTGCACCAAGATGAAGACTATCTTCGATCTGCTTGCTAATCTCGGCTCTCCGATCTCAGATCGTGTTTCTCGTGATGCATCTGCTTAATGGCTTATCTGAGAAGTACGATAGCATTATTAATGTTATCAAACACAAGTGTCCCTTCCGAGTTTTCTTGAGGCTCGTTCAATGCTCACCATGGAGGAAGATTGTCTTGCTCGCCACCAAAAACCATCACCTATCAACACCAACACCTCACCAGCTCCATCACTTATTTACACTGCCTCCACTCAACCATCTACTTGCGGTAACAACTCCTAGCTCAACACATGCTGGTGGTGGTGCTCCGTCATACCACAACGTAGGTGACTCGTTTCATGCAAATAGAGGTGGTCGTGGATATCGTGGTGGTCATCACAACCATGGATGCGGTCGCTACAACTAAAAAAATGGTCGCCTATGTATCAAACTATGATGTGGCAGGCTTAGCCGTATGTATATGTCTCTGTATTACTAGCCTCCACCTGCCTAGCTCATACGTTGCTCCACCATACCCTTATACACGTCAACAAGATCTTCTCAGACCGGCTCCCACGCATTCAGGCTCTGAAGCTCACGTGCTTGCACTATCTGCGCTGATGTACACTATTCTAGACGGCCTTACTCAAGCTTTCAACACTATGGCGCTTTAGAATCCGCAAGACTTGACGTGGTATATGGACACCGGGTAACAAACCACATCATCATGAACTCTGGTACTCTTCATTCCATTTTTAATACAAGCATCTTACCCTCTATTACCGTTGGTAACAGATCTCCAACGCCCATAACGACAATAGGTCAGGGAATCATACTCTCTTCTACTCGTCTTTTTCATCTTGATCATGTTCTTATGTGTCCCTCCATCATTGAAACCCTAATTTTTTTTTCGTAAATTTACCAATGACAATTCTTGCTCTATCGAATTTGACCCTTTTGGTTTCTTTGTAAAGAATCTTCGAACACAGATCCCCTACTCCGATGTGATAGCCCTGGACAAATTTACTCCGTCACTCCAACACGCTCTCTATCTCAACCGCTCTCTTTTGTTTCTGCTGCAACTTATTCTTCTCTTTGGCATCGTAGGCTTGGTCATCCAAACGATCAAGTTTTATATCTTCTCCTCTCATCTCTTTTTTTTCAGCTAGCAAATCGACTAAGTTGACGACGGTTTTCTCAAGCATGTCATATGGGTAAACACACTAGATTGTTGTTTCAATGGTCTCTTTCTATAGTTTCTCAACCATTTTGAAATAGTTCACTCCGATATTTGGACATCTACCGTTTCTAACGTTAGTGGAATAAAGTATTATCTTTTTTTCGTAATCAATTCTCTCATTTTTGTTGGGTTTATCCTCTTACTCGAAAAAGTAATATATTCTCTAAATTTCTCCATTTCTCTAAGTATGTTCAAACTCAATTTGGGATACCCATTGAATCCCTTCAATGAGATAATGGCAGAGAGTATGATAATCGAGCTTTTAAAGAGCACTTTGCCACCACCAGCACCATCTTCCGCTCCCATGTTCATACACATCTCAACAGAACAGACGTGCCAAACAAATGCTTAGAACCACAATTTGGTGAGGACTCTTCTCATTCAAGCTCATATGCCACACACTTATTGGATTGAAGCTTTACACGCCGCCGTTCATACGATCAACCTTCTCTCATCATCCGCCATTCACAACGATGTGCCTTACCAAAAGGTCTTTCAACAGTCCCCACGGTATTCTCATCTCCGAAGTTTTGGATGCTTATGTTATCCAAATCTCTTACCAATAACATCTCACAAACTTGAGACACGCTACACACAATGCGCCTTTCTCGGCTATCCAAGTGATCACCGTGGACATCGTTGTCTTGATCTTCATACAAGAAAAATCATACTCTTCTGCCATGTTGTCTTTCATGAGTCTTCGTATCCCTTCATGACCACGTCTGCTCCAATAGTAAGCTCTTCTACTCCTCTCTCTTTGTTTTCTCCACTCATTCCTCGTATTATTTCTACTCCTCCATTACAGGCACTACCTAATCTGCCTCACTCTCCTCCTCCGCCAACACCACCCTCTCTTCCACCAAGTCCACAAAGTCCCTCTCTCTCTTCTTCTCCTCCTACTACTCCTCATCCACCTAGTCCCACAACTCAAGGAATGCAAACTCGCAGCAAAAGTGGTATCTTTAAACCACGTCGCACATTGTGCCTTCATTCTGACGCCATAATTTCTCCTTCACCTATGTCTCATATTCAGGCTACTAGAGATCCAAATTGGTGTCATGCCTTTAAAGAGGAATATGATGCTCTTATTAAAACTGGAACGTGGAGCCTTGTTCTAACTTCAAGACCTCCTGCTATTAACATTATTTACTCTATTTGGCTTTACAAGCATAAATTTAATGTAGTTGGGACCTTATCGAGATACAAAACTCGCCTTGTTGCCAATGGAAAATCACAACAACCTCTCATCGTTTATGGTAAAACATTCAGCTCTGTTGTGAAACCGGCTACCATTCTCACTGTTCTCAACATAGCTACATCTCGGGATTAGCCTCTTCACCAACTTGACGTTAAAAATGCGTTCTTAAATGGAGATATCAAGGAGATAGTTTATATGCATCAACCACCGATTTTGTTGACCAATCAAATAATAGAATAAGTCAATATTCTGTTTGTATTGTTCCGGTATTCATGTAACAGATTCCACATTTTCTGTAACCATTCTGGCTTTATATAGCCATGTAAATTCATTCAATAGAGAAGGAGAGATTCAGATAACTTTCATGGTATCAGAGCGCTAGCTTTTGATCCTTCTTCTCCTCTCGTCATCGTTGTTGCAAAATCTCTCTCTTTTTCTTTCTCTTCTCGGCTTTCATGGCTGCCAATAACGAACGGTGCTTTGGTGTAACCAACATCAAACACCACATTCCTGTACTTCTCGATCTTAATGATCATAACTACGACGCTTGGCGTGAGCTTCTCCTCACTCACTGTATGACTTTCGATGTGTCCGGGCATCTCGATGGTCGTCTCCTCCCGACTGGTCCCAACGATGAAGCTTGGCAGAAACGTGATGGCCTCGTCAAACTCTGGCTCTACGGCACTATGGCACACCCCCTCTTCAAGTCTTCTTTCAAAACCGGCGGTACCGCACGAGATCTATGGCTTCGAGTCGAAAATCAATTCCGCAACAACAAGGAGGCTCGCGCCATCCAGCTTGACAATGAACTTCGAAACATGGAGATTGGTGACTTATCGATCCAGGAATACAGCCAAAAGATGAAGGAAACCGCAGATCTACTATCCAATGTCGATGCTCCCGTGAGTGAACGAACCCTTGTGATGTACCTCATCAATGGGCTCAACGAAAAATTTGACAACATCATAAATGTCATCAAGCATAAGGAACCATTTCCCACCTTTGACTCAGCCAAATCTATGCTTGAATGGGAGGAAACTCGCCTCAAAAAGACATCTCGCGCGACGGCCAGCCACAAAGACACCTCCTCATCCTCCACAGCACTCACGATCTCCACTCACACTCCTCTGACTTCGTCAAACTCAGTTCGCCAGCCTCGCTTCAACAACAACAACAGAGGCAATCGCAGATTCAACAATCGCGGTCGAGGCGGTCGAGGGAACAACTCCAATTATCAGCGAAACTTTTGGGGTCCTCAACCACTTTGGCCGCTGACTTCTCCTCCTCCGTTTTGGCCTCAATATCCGCCTCAATATCCGATGTGGCCACAGCCTGCACATGGTCAGTTCGCTCAGCCCCAACCTCCACCGAAACAGCCGCAAGCCAATCTTATCGAGTTTCAGCCTACCATGAATCTCGGTCATGCCTACACGTCGGATTCACTTGCTCCACCTGATTCATTGGACTGGTACATGGACTCAGGTGCAACCGCTCATCTTGCCAATGATCCAGGTATTCTCTATTCTAATCTTAAGCCTAACACCGGTAATACAGTCATAGTGGGTAACGGTTCGGCCATCCCAGTCACTTCCATAGGATCCACCACCATAAAAACTCCCACCCGACCTCTTTCGCTCACAAATGTGCTTGTGACACCCAAGATTGTTAAAAATCTAATATCTGTTCGTAAGTTCACGAAAGATAATTGGTGTTCCATCGAGTTTGATCCCTTTGGTTTTGTTGTAAAAGATCTTCAAAGTCGGAAGCCTCTGCTCCGATGTGAAAGCTCCGGCGACCTCTACTCTCTTCCCGCTTCTCTCAATAAACTGCCGTCTTCTTCAACGGCTCTCTTAGCTTCTACACCGGATCTTTGGCACAAGAGACTTGGGCACACAAATGACTCAATTTTACGTTCTATTATCTCTTCCAATCCGTCATTGTGTAATAAGACAAAAGTCTCTTCTTCATGTGAACCTTGTCATCTTGGTAAAGCAATAAAACTACCTTTTCATTCATCTCAAACTAGTGTTACAAAGCCTTTCGAGTTAGTTCACTCTGATTTGTGGACTTCTCCCATCGCTAGCATGAGTGGCATTCGTTACTATGTCCTCTTTCTAGACCATTTCACACACTATCTATGGGTCTATCCTTTAAGACGTAAGAGTGACGTGTTCTCGAAATTTCTTCACTTTAACGCTTACGTCACAAATCAGTTTCAAACCGCTATCAAAAGTTTTCAGTGTGATAATGGTGGAGAATTTAATAACAATAATTTCCACAGCTACTTTGCTAAACACGGTATTACCGTTCGTTGTTCTTGCCCTCATACTTCTCAACAAAATGTGGAATCTGTTACATGAATACCGGAACAACGATCAACGATCGTGGCCTATCTCTCAACCAATCCATCTATGCTCAAGACATAATCAATCGCGCTGGAATGACTGATTGTAAGCCACTTGCGACACCGGTCGATCTCAAATCCAAGCTTTCAATCGCTGATGGTGATCCGGTTGATGATCCGACCTTCTATCGGAGCCTAGCCGGTGCGTTACAGTACTTAACGTTCACGCGCCCTGACATCTCCTATGCGGTTCATCAAGTGTGCCTTTACATGCACGATCCACGCCAGCCTCATCTTCAAGCCCTTCGCAGAATTATTAGGTACATAAAAGGTACTCTTACTCACGGCATTCAAATGATCAAAGGTCAAATTGACGACTTAACGGCTTATTCCGACGCCGATTGGGCCGGCTGTCCCGACACTCGACGATCAACATCAGGCTACTGTGTCTTCCTCGGCCCAAATCTCGTCTCTTGGTCAGCTAAACGGCAACCGACAGTTTCTAGATCTAGCTCCGAAGCTGAATATAAAGGGGTCGCAAATGCTGTTGCCGAATTGACATGGATCCGAAATCTCATGACTGAGCTTCACCGTCCCATTTCCAAAGCTTCAATCGTCTATTGTGACAATATAAGCTCCGTTTACTTGTCCACTAATCCGGTGAAGCATCAACGAACAAAGCATATCGAACTAGATATTCACTTCGTGCGCGAAAAGGTAGCTATTGGACAAGTTCGAGTCATTCATGTTCCTTCTTCTCTACAGTATGCGGACATTTTCACAAAGGGTCTCCCGACGTCGTTACATAACGAGTTTCGCACCAGTCTCACTGTCCGGCAACCCGACGCTTCGACTGCGGGAGGGTAATAGAATAAGTCAATATTCTGTTTGTATTGTTCCGGTATTCATGTAACAGATTCCACATTTTCTGTAACCATTCTGGCTTTATATAGCCATGTAAATTCATTCAATAGAGAAGGAGAGATTCAGATAACTTTCATCAAAACCGGATCATATATGCCTTCTTAAGCGTTCTCTTTACGGTCTCAAGCAAGCTCCTCGTGCTTGGTATAATCGGTTTGCTATATTCGCCAAACAGATCAGTTTTAGGCAAAGCCTCTCGTATGCGTCCCTCTTTATTTTCTCCATGGGCTCCGAGTTTCCTTATCTTTTCTTGTACGTATACGACATTGTTCTCAAAGCATCCTCAAAACCTCTACTCAAGCGAATCATCACTCACCTCAGCTATGAATTTGAGATGACATACTTGGGGAATCTACATCATTTTCTTGGCATCACCGTTCAAATTGATAAAGATGGTCTCTTTCTCCATCAACAAAATTATGATGCTGACATTCTCCATCGAGCTGGTCTCTACACGTGAGTCCTTGCCTTACACCAGTTGACATGAAGGAAAAGGTCACAGCTGATGCTAATCCTCTAGTGACGGATCCAAATCTTTATCGGAGTCTAGCTGGCACACTTCAATACTTGACATTCATTTTCCCGGATATCTCCTTTTTGCTTCAACAAATTTGCTTATTCATGCATGATTATCCCGAAAATCATCTCTTAGCTCTCATACAAATTCTCCGCTATATCAAAGGTACAATCACCCATGGACTTCGCCTCTATTGTTCTACTACAACCGAATTGATTGCTTACTCTGATGCGGACTAGACCAACTTCCCCTCTACTCGGTGGTCCACTTCTGGTTTTTGTGTCTACCTTGGTGACAATTTGATCTCATGGTCTTCTAAGCATCAACACACCATCTCTCACTCAAGTGTCGAAGCCGAATACCAAGGAGTTGCTAACGCTGTTTCCGAAGCCACATGGTTATATACTCTTTTTCTAGAGATGCATAATCTGTTGTCTCGGGCTACTGTAGTGTATTGTGACAATGTTCGTGCGATCTACTTGTCATCAAATCCATTTCAACATCACCGAACAAAGCATGTGGAGATTGATATCCATTTCGTTCGTGAAAAGGTGTCTCTTGGACAGGTACATGTGCTCCATGTCCCGTCCTCTCGCCAGTTTGCCGACATCTTCACGAATGGACTTCCTTCTCCGCTGTTTCTCTACTTTAGTCCAGTCTAAACCTTCGATCCTCTGCCGCTTTGACTGAGGGAGAGTGTTATATAAGGATAATTAATATCACTTTGTATATTCTCATTAAATATTACCCTTGTAATCTACTATATATACTCGACATAATAATACACTCTCCTTACAGAGTTTATCATTCTACATCTCCTACTACAAACCTAACAAAAGAAATATCTTTAACGATGCAGTTTCCAACTTTCCATTATCTTATGAACTGTAAGTCTGCTTCTCTTCCTAAAGTACTTGTCCTTTAGCCAACACGAGAATTGGTTAAGCAAGTGGAAAAAAAGACTAAGGAATCATTTCCTTATCTGAGCATTTTTTGTGTTTATAGTGGAGTTTCTTATACCATTCAGCAAAGTGCTTTTGTCTTTTGGCGTTGATATTGTTGTGGGAATTCCAGGAAGGATCATTCATTTGATTGAAGGGAAGAGCCTACAATTGGGAGATGTTGAGTATTTGGTACTTGATGAAGTACAATAATCAATTCCACGTCCTGATGAGACAACAAAACATGCTAGCTTCATATTATTGTATAAAGATTTTCATAATGAGAAGCAACTACTTCATTCCACGTAGAATTCATAAATAAGAAACAAGTGAGTGATTGATATTTAGCAATTGGAAGAACCTGAATAAGTTTGTAAACTTTGTCCTCTATCACCACACTGTCGTGGATCAAACTCATTCTAGGGCGTGTTTTCGGACCCTCCTCTTCCTCCTCCTCCTCCAGGATGGGCTTTATAACCTCTACCCAGTTAGAGGATTCTTGTCCTTGCAGCCTCCAACCACATATATCTTTCCGTCCACCATGCGAGCCGCCGACGAAGCACGATCCACATTCATGGAAGTGATGTGGTGCCACTTGTGAGACCACTTGAGAATAATGACAACTTTTAAAACTGAAAGACATGAAGAAGATATAAGATTCCCAATACATGAAGAAATTTGGATGCAGAGAGTCTTAAGATTGGTTTTCTGCAAATAGAATTGCTCTTATATATAAGTAGAACATGATCTATCTCTCTTATAGATAAAAGACAACGATAATAACTCATAACTTACTTGCGTAAGTATTTCAATAGAAATTCTTTAGCCTCTGGTGATAGGTCTTCTGGAATTGGTGGATGCGCCATAATTCTACCAATATGAAGGACAACATATGTTATTATATGTTTTCTTTTAGGATTACATGAAGCATCTACATTCACTGACTGTTTTAGAATTGTCTACTGAGTATATGCTTTTATGACCTTTGGAGCTGTACTTTTCTGGATTGTAGCAATGCTACCTTCAGCTCTTGACACCCCCTGGACCCTGAGCTCCTTTCGACATTAGTATAGAGGATCAATAATATTGGCATAAAAGTATGAAACAAGATTTCTCCAACCTGAGATACGAAGCATGAAACAAAATTTTTCTTGAGATGATTGGATAGATAACTTGTGAAAATAGGATCAATAATATTGCAAGAATTTTTTGGCTTACCTCTCCCAATTCCAGGCAATGGAGCTTAAGCAACAACGGGAAAAACTGCAAATAAATTTGTTATATTATATATGTTCTGGATCCATTACTCAAGCAGTGGACATGTAAACAGACATTGTTAAAAGCTACAGAGACAAAAATACGATTCCATTACATATATTGACGCTACTACATTATATGTTTTTATCTAATTTTCTTGAGGCTGAAAGTTAAACCAAGTTATGTGATTATATGGCTACTTCTAGTAAGCTTGGGAAAGACACTAAGAGTTTTCTCTTGTTTGCAATGAGAAACTCACTAGTTTGCCTCTACAACAGACGAATCTGGGAACCCTCTACAAAGAAAATCATGATAAAATGATCAAATATACTTGCAATTAGCCAATTACCTAAACGAATAGTAGCAAACATTCTCTGCTGAGAGCCACAATAAGACCTATTAGCCTATTATTCAATAAATAATCGATAGAAACTGAAAACTAAATATAGTAGAAATTTGAATGCCAAATCTACATAACGATGCAAAAACAAAATGAACTTGTGAAATCTCTAATGATCCAAAATCCGACTAGTTTCACATTGTATTGCAAATTTATTATCTATGTTTTTACTATTTTAAATTCTAAAATTTTAAAGTTAAGAAAAAATTCATCTTCAAAAAAAAAACCTTGAATGAAAAGTTGTATTTTTTTTTTCTAAATCCATGAGAAATAAAAAAATAAAAATAGTAAAAACTGTTTTATATAAAAAAAAAATGAGATAGGAACTAACCTTACTTTCTTTTGGTTTTTACTTCCTCAAGAACATAGAGATGAGACATGAGACATAAGTGTCATACTCGAATTTCAACAAAACAAAACAATAGGTATTTTAACATATTATATTATTCAATAAATAATCGACAGAAATTGAAAAACAAAAACTTTAGTCTAATAAGATTTTGTGTTATCACGAGATCATTGGAAGAAGCTGACGAAATCCTAAATATTTCTTATAGATTTTGGAAGCATCATCATCATCATCATAACCCATCATCATCATCATCATCATCATCATCATCATCAACTTATTTGTGAACTCATCACAACTCATAATACATGTCGATAGTGTTTGGAAGACCAAAGAATCGACGGAAACCCTAAATTGTGATTTAAGAAACGATGAGATTGATCGAAACCGCAAATATAACTATGAATAAGAAACCGCAATATTGATCTGAATTTCTCAAAACGCTAAGTTGCGTAAGTCTTGTAAGAATCAAGAAACGATGAGACTGATCGAAACCGTAATATACGATGAACAAGAAACCGAGATATTGATCTGAATTTCTCAAAACGCTAAGTTGCGTAAGTCTTGTAAGAATCAAGAAACGATGAGACTGATCAAAACCGTAAATGTACGATGAACAAGAAACCGCGATATTGATTTGAATTTCTCAAAACGCTATGTCGCTAAAGTCTTGTAAGAATCAAGAAACGAAGAAACTGACCTTGGATTTTTTGAAACGGAAGATCATGTAAGTTGTGAAAAAAAAAAGAATATGAAATTGATCCATCTCCAACGTTGTAAAGTAAAAACAAAAACAAAAAGAAACTGGAAGATTATCTCGAGAAAATCATTATCGGCGCTGTGTTGTTTCTTATTTTCTCGGCTTCTGGTTTTGTTATGATACTGCGGCCAGAGAGAGAGACCAAAAGCAGTTCTGTTTATATATAAGCGAGAGGGACCAAAGCTCTATTTATAATTAGATGGTGGATCGTAGGGTAGTTTTGGGATTTGCATTTTCCACGGTTCAACAATATTTTAATTTCTAAGTTAAAACAGTAAATTTTGGGATTGTTTTTTTTATCTTTGGGACGACATCCTATTTCCCCACCAGATCTATCACCTCATACCAATTAGAGTCCAAATTAGGATCTCGTCCTCAGTGTCCCCGCACAAGTAGTTTGAATCCTATTTCCCCATCAATTAAAAGTTCTATTCTTATATGTACACGAAAATAAAATTTTCACCCAATTCCCATGAATCTGGCTTTCATCGATTTATTGTTTACTTAAACCACAAAACGCAAACCATTAACTGGTGTAAACGTGATTTCGACCCGATTACGACTCGATTACCTTCTAAATCGTTGTTTCTAATCCTAACCTGATTAAAACACTCTCAAACAAAAAATCCCCTTTCTTATTTTTTCTTCTTGACGAACCCTAGAAATTGAGATACCCAGAATCGAAGTTTTAAATCCCTAATCCAAGCTTCGATAACGTTTGCGATGGCTTTAATCGTCCAGGAAGGAGAGCGGAATTACGACGACGAAGGAGAGGATCGAAAAACTTGGAAACAAACTTGTAGGCCTTTAGTAGGAGTTGATAGGTGTTTCTTAAAATCCAAGACCAAGGGACAATTACTAGTTGTTATAGGAAGAGATGCAGACAATGGTATCTATATGATAGCTTGGAGTGTTGTTCAAGTTGAGAACACAAAGAATTGGTTATGGTTTGTGAAGAGGTTGAAGAATGACTTGTAATTAAATGATGGAGATGGGTATATCATGGTGTCAGATCAACAAAAGGTATATTTGGTTAAGTTTAAACATGTTGTGGTTTATAGTTTGAGTCAGATTTAACATGTTTTCTTCGTTTGCAGGAGTTGATAAAAGCTGTGGAATTGAAGTTGCCAAAAATAGAGCATAGAATTTGTGTTAGGCACATCTATGCCAACTTGAAGAAGAATCATCCTTCTAAACTGCAGATGAAACCATTCATATGGAATCTGTCTTGGAGCTACAATAAAATGCAATTGCAGGAGAGATTGGAGAGGATACACTCATATGACACTCGAATGTATGATGATGTCATGAAATCAAATCCTAAAAGCTGGTACTTGGCTTTGTATAAAATTAACAACTATTGTGAAGACGTTAAAAATAACTCAACAGAGTTATTCAACAAAATAATTAACTAAGATAAGGGAAAATCCATTTATGGCTATGTTGGAGACAGTTAGAAACTTGCTATGGTTCGGATTACCAAACGTTATCTTTCATGAGCCGTTTATCCTGACCGACCGCACAATCTCAGTCGTGGGCCTCGAGGCCTTTTTGTTTCCTTTTTGTTGTGAGCCTCTCTTCTCCGTTTCTAGTCGGTAGTATAACACATTTTTACTAGACTTATTTACGAGTTGGACGTATGACGTGAATCGTACATAGTCCCAATCAATTTATTGCGAAAAAAACTTTTTATCATAAACTAAGTATATGTATAACTAGAAAATACGTACAAAATCATAACAAAACCAAACTAAATATATGCATAACTAGAATTCGAGGCCTTTTTGTTTTCATGTTTTCGTTAGTCTCTCTTCTCCGTTTCTATGTGGATACATATATATCTAAGATATCATTTTTAAAATTTTTATGCTTTAAAAATTTTTAATGATCAGATTTAAAATGAGAAATTGTCACAAAAATCGTTTACTTTCCAAAAAAATTGAAAAAAATCTTCAACTTTGTTTGCGCTGAAACAATTTTAAATTTTTTTTTGACTATCTTAAAAAAATCTCAAACTTTTGTTGATTTTGCCAAAAAAAGGCACGTCGTTAAATCGATTAACAGAGAAAATTGACGAGGTTAACTCTCCGTTTAATATGTCCGTAAAGTCTGAAATGGTGTCGTTTCGATTTTGTCTTTAAAAAATCAAAATCATATTTACGCAATAGGGGAGTTTTAAACATGTTTCCTCTGGACCGAATCCGAAGAACATAACCAACTAAACTAGGTTGTTTTATCATTAAAGTCTTAGATGCACATACTTATATATAGTGTAAACGTTCCAAAACCTTTAACGTTTTAATTGAAAAATTAAATAGTATTTAAAATTTTTAAAATTCTAAACTAATAAGATTTAATTAAATAATAGTATAGAAAATTTAAAATTAAAAAAAAACATAAACCAAATTCACCTCAAATATATAGAAAATCAAACAATTTTCACTCCAATATATACTCAATAAAAATTCATATTATGTGCCTAAATATATTCTTGTTATATACTCCAAATATACTTGATAAACAATAATTATTATATTTGGAATTAAAATTGTTTGATATTCTAATATTATTTGGGTTGAACCCAGTCTGATTTTTATTTTTATTCTATCTTTTATTTACTAAACCATAATTTAATTGGAAAAAAATTATTTAGTAATTTTTATTTATGTAAAATATATATATATATATATATATATTATATTTGAGGTGAATTTGGTTTAATTTAAAAAATTTAAATACTATTTATTTTTCACGTTTTAAAATCAATTAAAGATTTTGGAACGTTTATACTATATATAAGTATGTGCATGTAAAACTTTAACGATAAAACAGATTGGTTCAGTAGGTTATGTACCTTGAATTCTTACCAGTGGTAACAGGTTTGAAGCTCCCCTATTGCATAAATATGATTTTGATTTTTTAAAGACAAAATCGAAACGACGCCGTTTTGGATTTAATAGACATATTAAACGGAGTGTTAACCTTGTCAATTTTCTGCGTTAGTTGTTTTAACGATGTATTTTTTTGGCAAAGTCAACAAAAGTTTTGAAATTTTTTAAAATAGTCAACAAAAAGTTTCGAATTATTTCAGCGCAAGCAGAGTTGAAGATTTTTTCAATTTTTTTTGGAAAATTGAGGATTTTTGTAACAATTTTTCTGATTTAAAATAGTATAAATAATTTATAGAATCCTCATAAATCATAAAACGTGATTTTCAGAGCTATTATTGGATCTTCTTTTTTACCATTCTTTCATATATGTACAAAAATTCATAAAATGTTTTTATTTAATTTAAAGTAATATATATTCTATTTATTTAAGGATACATGTTATTTGTTTTTGGATATTGCAAGCTGTATTTTCTAGTGAAAATAGAAAATCGTTAGTGCCAGTTAAATTATTCCACATAATTAGCTGGCAAATTTTATTTCTGAAAATGCAATAAAAATATACTTTCCTTGAGTCTCAATGCCCAAAAGGTATAATATCTACATATGTTCAATGTTCATGTGAATGTATAAGTAAAAGAGGAAAAAAACAAAATTTTCCCAAATTATACTTTGTTTTTTTTGTTAAAATCAAATTTTGATGTAACAAAACTAGATAGAACTTCCAGCCATGTCATATTTTATAGCTTATACCTATTATATTTAATTTTATAATCATCTTCTAACAAAGTAGTGTGATTTTTCCATGAAAATGTTATCTAATTATTATTTTCTTTATTTATTACTAGTACAAGTAAAATCAAATCATATTTACAAAACATGTATTTTTATTACTTATTTATTTATTAAGATAATATAATTTTCTTAAATTATATTTTCCTCATCTGAATATATGGATTTACAATTTGTTATGATAGTCATTGCTTTACTTTATATAAAATATTTTTATTTGATTCATTTAAAAAACTTTCGCGCTTTTTTGAGTATTTCGTAAGATGCACGTTACATCTTTTCCAGTATTTGGCGCATTTTATATATTTTTGTAAAATACAATACTAGTATATTTTTAAAAACATCACTTAAAACTATCACAAAATTTCACAATCCAAGAACAAAATAAGTTAAAAAATTCTCTTAATAAAAAAATTGAGAGTAAGATATATTAGTCATAATAAAAAAATAAAAATATAAAAATAAAAATATAAAAATATAAAAAAATAATGGTAATTCTCACCATCAACACATATTAAGTACAAAGATGTATATATAGATAAAGCCCTCGTCAGTGTTACTCTCACAAGACAGAAACATGAGTACTCCCGATGATAGAGAAATGGTTATTGAGGAAGAGATTAATGAGATTTCAGACGACGGTGATTATCTTTGTAGCGATGAAGAAGGAGAAATCCGCGAACAATATGTTCTTGCCCTTCCTGCATTGAATCTTACTGAAAGCTCTATTGTTGTTGAAACCATCCGTGAGGAAGCAGCTATCGCTGCAGATCTTGTTGTTGCTGCTGCTGAAGAAGCAGAGGGAAAGACTAATCAAACTTTGAGTACAAGTGGTGGTTTTGTTGGGTCTCCCAACAAAATAAAAGTGACAAGACCTCATGTCTTATTGGAACCTGGAACGTCCGACTCTATGGTCCTCGAGTCCACTGAGGACAAAGGGCCGATTAAAAAAGCAAAAAAGAAAGGGTCTACTCAACAATTCACTAATCTTCTTCAAGGCAATCCTAAGTGTTACATTTGTGGGAGGCCTGTATTTGAATATCAAGGTTTACTTCCTCAGCCAACATGTCATGCGACTGAGGAAGGATCTGGTGGGACGGTTGCTTTTTCTTCCGGTGATGGAGGGTCTGGTTTAGGCACTGGGGGATTGGAGATTGATCTAAATGCTGATCCAGTGGAGGAAGGAGGGAGTGGATCTGGTTTTACTACAAAGTTTGATCTCAACAAGTCACCAAAAGAGGAGGATATATAACATTAAAATTTCTATCTTTTTGTTTTCCATGTTTTCGTGAGTCTCGCTTCTCCGTTTCTAGTTGGTGGATACATAAATTTATATTCTTCATATAAGTGTAATACCACCATTTACTTATTTTTTGTGAGTCTCTCTTTACAATAAGATCACTCCGTTTCTAGTCGGTGGTATTATACCCGATCAACTGATAAGACAAATCATTTACAGATAGCAACATAATTTTTCTGAAGTTGTCTCAATCAAGGGGATTACAAACGAGCTTGCTAGAGAAAGAATTGCCACCAAAGTTTTGATATCGTTCTTCTCTTATGTTTATTTTCACTCTAACAATGCAACAAAACAGGCTAGCTTCATATAATATGTTATATATGTCCTCTTCGACTAAATTGATTTCAAATTTTGGATTCTTTTGTAGTTGCCTTCGCTGAAGGACCACCAAGAAATAGCTATGGCCGCTTCTCTAATAGAGACAAGATGCCTAGAGGAAGTTTTATAGTGGTAGAGGAGGATCGCGAGGTTTGGGGATGTAATGATGAGAGAGGAGAGCGTAGAGATAGTAGGATGCAAAGCTTGTTTTAGGGAAAGGTAAGTTGAGTTTTGTTTGTGCAGTCTACTTGGTAGATAGATATATGTTTGTAGCAAGAGGCGGTATAAGCAGCAGTGAAAGTATGTCTTTGCTTTACTCTTGAGTCTTGAGCTTGGGTCCTTATGATTCCTGATGCATATCTAATTAGTGCTCAACTGATTTGATCAATGGTAAGCAGAAGTTGCTAGCTGTAGAAATCGGGAAAGCTCATTGATCTTAGAGAAATTTTGTATAAATTGGTAGAGATTAGTTTTGATGTAACACTCTATTGGATTAGGAACAGAAGAACAAAATTCAAATGAGAAAATTTAAAATGTCATATTGATTTGAGGATGTTGAGTCGTCTTCGCTTAAAGAAGGAACAACAAAATAACTTTATTTATAGATTGGTTTCATGCATGCCTTTACATTTTGTATTTATTATTTCTCCGTGTTGTTTAAAGATTATTTTCTTATTTCAAAATAAGTGTTGTTTTAGATTCTATATAACATTTGGTGCAAAATATATAATTTCATTTTAAGTTCGTAAAAAATACTAAAAATCAATTTAAATTATAAGAGAGATTTTGATATGTTTTCTTAATATGAAAATGTCAAAATGACATTTCTTAGTATTAAACAGAGGGAATATCAAACTAAAAAGACGCATTAATTTTTCTTACAATCAATCTTAATTGTTTTATTTTAGTTCTCACACACTATAATACATAATTGTTTTAGATTTTTTATTCATATATAGTTCGATTACATTTTCGCAGTCATTCCTTTAAAACTTTCTAGTAATGACGATCATTCTTAGAAGAAAACCTTGCCTCGAGAAATCTAACCACGTTCACATCCAGCTGAAACGCTTTAGCTAAAATCTCTGGCATAATCGAAGGCGTCGATCCAAAAACCGCGTCTGCGATTGTGATCGTACCGGGATTTTGGCTACCAAGACCAGCAAATGCAACCGCATTCGTCCTCCCAACGTTCACTTGAAAATGTATCATTCCTATGGGAAACACAAATACGTCTCCGGGATAAAGAACCTTTGAGAACAATCTGTTGTTGTCTTGGTTCGATGTCACAAACCCGACTAAGAGCGTTCCTTCGATAACCACGAGGATCTCGGTGGCTCGTGGGTGCGTGTGTGGCGGGTTTTGACCTCCCGGGGCAAAGTCAATTCGGACAAGAGTCACTCCGAGGGTGTTGAGTCCAGGGATTTTGTCCACGTTAACGTTTGTAACGTTGGAGCCGACACGGTTTATGGTGTTCCCGGCGATGTTTAGTCCGGAAGTAAAAAAGTCTTCGGCTTTCACGTATTTGGGGTCTTTGCAAAATTTTCCGTTCACGAAAACTGAAAAATAGATCAAAATCGTACTGTTTTAATTGTAGCGTTATCGATGTTAATTATGTATACGTTAGTTATTAATTATATATTTGTTTTGTTGCTGTTCTGACTAATTCATAAAACTGTAAACATGTCGTTCGTAATTTTTTTTTACCCTAGTCCGTAATTTGTTTTGTTACAAGTTACAACAAATCATTAACCTTAGCCATTAAGATACTAACTTGTAGTTCAAGACAACCAACACTTAATTTTTCTAGTCATAAAATAAAATGAATATTAGTGAGTTATAGTATCTCATAATTAGTACGATATAAAGGAACCATATAATATATAGTGAATTGAGATATTACCGCCATTAGCGTCATCGACGGCAACACAAAAGTCTTGAAGAGGACTTGGGTCGTAACAAGATACAAATGAAGAGGCTAAAGCCAACAAGATGGCTTTTGCTACAATGAAGCGAATAAACCCTCTCATTTTTAATATATATTAATTTTGTGTGTGTTTTGTTTCTTTCTCTCTAGCTTTGTGGTAAGAATTTGAGATATATTGCACGCTAATGATGCGTTATATATAGCACAAGAAATCTTTTTTTTTTTTTGATAATGGGTATTTTATTAAATTAAGAGTCTCGGACGAATTTTTAGTGGTTATATCTAATTGGCGACTCTACTATTTTTAATTTAGAGGATTAAATAGGTGAACACTTACCACTATACATTGGCTATTGCTAATTAGGTGAATTGACTATGAAGTTTCCCCATTTCCAGATGGATCCCACAGCAAATTTTGGAATTTAATTTGGAAAATATAACCTTGGACAAATGAGCTACTTGAGATGCAAATGTCTTCAGATAGTAG
Organism: Crucihimalaya himalaica; assembly: GCA_004349715.1. Lineage (NCBI taxonomy): Eukaryota > Viridiplantae > Streptophyta > Magnoliopsida > Brassicales > Brassicaceae > Crucihimalaya > Crucihimalaya himalaica. Next base: position 20,690 of record SMJT01000220.1, on the reverse strand, counting down.
GTACGAGGACATATATAGGTTACATACGTTTTTAAAGAATTTAACATTTTATAAGTTCATATAGTCATTAAAGTTTCTTTGTGCTATGTTTGCAAAATTACATGAATTTATACTACGTTCAAAACCTTCATCTATTTCTTCGAAAGCAAGTAAGATTTAGAGTTTAGTTTTCACTTTTGATGTATAGAGGATAAAAGTGTTTTTATTATATAACATACTGAATTTCTGTATATATTTGTAAATTTTTTGTTAAAGTATAAAATAAATAATTGACTACATTATTATTTTATCACTTGCAAGTGAAACAATAGATATAGTGTACATGTTTAATTATATCACAGCGAAAAATATGATTAATAGAAACACCACAATTTTATAAAGTTTTAAAATTGTGAGATATAAACCTAGTACTAGTAAGCTAGTAGCTCGTCTTTTGCCTTAATGGAAGACCTGATATGATGCTGATGAGACATTCACAAGTTGGAGTTTCAGAAATGTTTGACATATGCTAATTTTTGGTTGAGTGCTCTATCCACATTTCTTACGAGTCAATAATAATTATCTAAATGTTTGAGCTATTATGTATACTAGCTATTCGATTACACGACATCTTGATATTCAGATTTTCAATATACGTATGAAGAAAAAAATATTGCATTTGAAAATCTGAAATTAGTACACATTAACATTGAATTTTAAGTGATGGCTACGTAGACATCATGAGGAGAGTGACCAAAAGATTATGCGTAAGTTGGAAGTTGGAGGATAAACATAGAAGTGCCCTAACCACTAAACTACAATATGTGATTATTTATTTGAAAATACAAAAATCACGTGCATTGGCATTGCAAGTTGTCAATTATAAATTGGAGCTTTGAACTCGTGAGATGGGGGCAACACTTTCACTTATCTCAAATATTATTGTATTCCTATTCTCAAGGGGGCTGCTGCAATTTGCAATAAAAAAGAGTTCAAAGCATTGATATTTCACCTTAAAATTCTATCTTATCAAATATCATTATTGACCTTTTGTTTTGTTTACTCTAATATCATGTATCTCTTCACGTAACATAGGATATGTTTCACTAGCCCTAGGCAAGGCCAAAATATTCAAACCAAAATGGAGAAGTCGAACCGAACCAAAACATTTTGGAATCCGAAATACTCGAGTAGATCCTAAACTCAAGAATCTAAAGAACTGGAACCGAACCAAAATATTTTTGGTATCCGAAATACAATTATATACCCAAAAATATTAGTTATTTTTAGACCGAATATACAAAACATACCTGATTAATCTAAAAATACCGAAATAGCCAAACTAAAATTACCCCAAAAAAAACAAAATAACCAAAGACCCAAATTAGCCAAACCAAAATATCCAAAATAACCGAAATACCCAAAATACTTAAAAATACATGAAAATATCCAAAATACCCATATAACCCAAACCGAATGGTATCCAAACCGATTTATGTTCGGTTCTTATATAGATCTTAAACTACATAACCGAAATACCTGAAACCCGAAATACCCAACCCGAATACCCAGGGCTATCAGTTTCACCATAGTTTGATATTACATTGGGTACCAAATAATATAATATATGCACACTCGTTTAATTGGATTTGATTGGATTCAAAATCGGATCTCGGATGAAAAATCTACTCCGGTTTTAAACATAAAACTCTATAACCAATACTAACTTGTACCTAGTCCAAATCACCGAGACCTTTTATGATATCCTTAAAAATAACTATATATTAGTTTCCGCTAGTTTTGAGAAAGAGATTCACTAATAAATGTTCTAATATCGAATCCAAACCAAACTTCATAAGTAGCAAATATATTCAACCTATCCAAGAAACTCCATCATTCTGCGGATCATAAATCAGTTGGGGAATCTTGTGGCTCTTCTTGCCCATGGGACCATCGAACGCTGCTGATGCTGATGCAATCCAGCGCCATTGCTGCCTACATTGCTTCTATTTTCTGCAAACCTTCTCATTCTCTCTTCCTTCATGTTTGCAAACCGAGAGTCCAGCGTCTGAGGCCATTGCCTCTGTCCATTTGCTTGCTTCTGCTCTATCTTCTCCCTTTGCTGCTGCTGATGTTGCTGCATTGTATTTGCAGATTAAGATGCTTAATAAACCCATCAATCAATGACTTACAAATCTTTTTGGTTATTGATGTCAAGAAGTAATAAATGCTTTCATCATAATGCCCAGATATAGGATCATTTTGCAAGCACATTTGGGTAGGCTCATTACTCATGATAGGTCTTGAATAAGGAATTAAGATCAGATGTCAAATATATATGGACGACATCACTCAAATATCATCCCACTAGCATTGGTTCTTTCTAAATTACAATTTCTTCAGTTCGTCCCTGTTCACACTTACTACCAAACCTCTCAAACAAACCCCATAGATAACCTGCACCCTCTAAGGCAGTTTTTATGGATGCAGCAAAAAAGGCAGAACTTGTTCCCTAATCGCTTTCGGTCACAAAACCGGATCAAGGTTTACGAAGTTGATCTAATGCAACCTAACAGATGGACATGTATACTTTACCTTTGCGACAAACCCTCTGTGTACATATCTATTCTGAACTGGCGGAGTAATAAACCTGCACAAAAGAAAAGGGTTAAATAAACTGGCAAAATGTTTGCAGGGGCAAGCCACCTAAGGAACATCAGCTGACAACTCGCACCAATAGATCAACATCCTGATGCCATGTTCTGGATAATACACTATACACTTCTTACCACCATAGAAGGATCTAAGAAGAAAGCCATGTAATAAACAGATAAAGAAAGGCAACACTTCATGATCCTAGAGACCTCAGCGCACACTAAGCATTTAGCAAACTCATGCAGGAATGAATCGATGAATACTAAAGGTAATAACTCCAGTTTCCCATAGGTAAACCAAAAAAGCGCAGTTCTTGAAGTTTCCAATCGGATTTAATCTTGAATTCATCAAGAGCGCTTCTGGTCCAAACAAAGTAACTTCTTTAAGACTTTATCAGGAGTTAAGAGCAGAAAGCTTGAAAGACGATCCAGTAAAAAGTAACCGTGCATCTGAGCATATGCGTATGCTGTCCCAGTAACCGTGCATCTACCATTTTGAGTGTCACACAGAACCAAGCTATACTCTTTAGGATGCAGCAAAAAGACAGAATTCAACATCTGGGAGATATGAATGCAACTGAATTTCATGAATTGAGTGTGATAACATGACACAGACCATGTACAGTATCATATTGCACCAACTTGCTTAATCTGACAATCAAACACTGACTTCAAGAAAAAACAGAGAAAGTCTTGAGCAAACTCCAAAGCCAGTGATCAGCAAAGTCTCTGCTCAATATTAATGAGCTTGAACTCCTTCCTTTATCTCAAGTATGACAATATCTACTCCTCCAACTATCCCCTTAAACTGAACTACATGATTTGAATGACTATTTTGAACCGGATTCATATAGCCATCAATCTGATGACCATCCACCATCCAGGAAGGAATTAAAGAAACACAAACTTACAAACCCGTGTTGCTTTCCACAGAAACACCCAATGGTAAGGAGCTAAGAATCTCCTCGCTTCAGAAACAATGGAAGATCATAGAAGTAGCCCATGCCAATAAACAAATCAGAGAGTTATCAAGCAGTCTAGACCTTGATTGATTCGTATTAGTCATCCTTCCAGCATTATAAGGTCTACCATGCAGAGTAGCAGGAGCGGCTTTACGAGCAATGGTTGTTGTTACAGGCAACTGGTTTCCTTGGAAATTCGACCTTCTCTTAGCAAACGCACCCTGAAATTATGATAAACATAAGACCAACAACAACAACAACCCAAGTATAGACAAAAAATTGACCAAGAACACAATAGTACTAACCTGTCTAACATCAGACCGTGAGTCCATATAACGCTGTGCTTTTACCGCACTATTTTTTGTAGCACCATTAAATTTCTCCTTTTTATTCTGCTCAAACACAATAATGACATGCCAAATGTTCAATAAAGAATCAAAAGAGACATCAAATTCCTTTACAAAGACAGTAAACCATGTAAGCTTTAAGAAATCTATTTATTTACCGATGCTCTCTGTTTCTTGCCCTTATTCGCATTGGTATTGCTCTTTTCCATCTTGATAATTTCATCTATGCCCACGTACAAATATGAATGATGATGAATAGATTAAACAAAGATACATTTTCATATTGATCTTTGTATGAATAGATAAAAAAAACAGCATAAACACACCTAAAGACATGTCCATTTTCTTCTCGGTGAGAGCAATAGTCTCCGTAGTAATAGGTTTTTCAGTCGCCATCTGCACAAACAGAACACAAATGAAACCAAAACCCAAGTCTAAAATTATGGAAAGACAATAGCTACTACATAAACCCTAGTACACTCTCTGAACTGAAGTAACATAGAACGATTCCAAACACCAAAAATCATAAGTTCTTGAATCAAGCAATTTCAAGGATTTTACTATATTGAACTTATAATAAGCGAACCCTAATTTACTTTACGATCAAATTGATCTGATTCACGAATCAATCAAAACAAAACCCTAAACTAATTTTGGCTCATGAAGAATGGGGGAGATGCTAAAGAGATGAAATCGATTACCGAATTCGGAAGTCAATTGTCTCACTCGTAAGACCAAAAAGAAAGGCTTTTTTTTTTTTTTTTATCTTGATCCGATAACGAGTGAAACCAGAGGTGAAACTGAGTCAACTCGTAAGTACTTGGATTTATCTATCGACTGGTCGGCGGATCCCAACGGGCAATTATTAGGAATGCAATTTCAGCTTTACCAAAAAGGTTTTGGTTTATGTATTCGTGGCGCTTTCCCATTAGACAAAGATGATTGGGATGTTTACAAGTCTTTTTTTTAATTTTTAATTTTTTATTCTTCATCTTCTTCTTCTAAAAATTGCATTAACACACATATGAACGATTGGTGTGCAACCTTACAGATTTTTACTACAATTACACTTTTACTTTATTTTTTATTTTTAAAATTTTAACAGTTCCTAAATTTTTTCTATTTTTTTTTGTTTTTATTTTTTTAAAATCACAAAAATATAATTTTTAGAAGACTGTACGATTCTATTTTGTTTTTATTTCAACAATGATGTATATTAATAGTAAAAATTACAATAAAACAATCATAATGAAAAGAAAAATTCTACACAAAACAATAAAAACGAAATTATTTATAATACGATCAAGAATCATTCAAAAACAATAAAAAAATAAAAAAATCAATAAACATACTAATTCAAAAAAAATATTTAAAACGAAATTAGAAAATTAGAATTAAAATAATAAACAATTTTTAGACTACCCCATTTCTTATTGATGTTTTTGGGTAATAAATTTTGGCATGAAATAATAAATTTATTCTTTTCAAATATTTATCTATTAGTTTATTTTTAAATATTTGAAATTTTTTTCTTAAATGTAATTATTAATAAAAAATTTTTGTTATATCGGTATAATTAAAAAAATCATAATTTTAAAATAAAAGTCACAGATTCTACAGTTTTTATTACCAATTATACTCTTATAAATATTTAAAGTCACATTTTCTACAGTTTTTTTTGTTACCAATCAAACTTTTACAAATATTTTAAAGTTACAGACAAATTCTCTACAACCAAAAATCTATAGTAACAGCTTGTAGTAAAAGTTCTTACCAATCAGTCCCATAATAAGTTTGAATATTACGGCGGAATCAGCAAAAAATGATCTTACCACAATTTGATGGTAATTTACTAATTTCTGCTGAAAAATGATGGATTATTATAAAACTCAATGATAGCATTTAAATTTGACAAATAGAATTAAATTTAACCATTTACTAGTAGCAATAATGTTGTGCTTACAAGATTTGACATCTGAGTTACAAAAATTCTACAACTCAATTTGCAAAAACTCAATCACTCATCTTGAAATGTCATTATCTATTTAGGGCCTCACTAGTTTAACCGCAACGGGTGCGGTTGCGTTTGCGAGAGTTTGCGGAAACGGGCGATTGCTGTTTCATGCGTTACTAAGCGTTTTGAACGACTGGTTTAACATTTGGAAATGACTGTGTTTGCGGGAGGTTTATGACTGGTTAACCAGCGGATGCATCAGCGGTTAAATAAAAAATAACAAAGATAAATATAATATATTATTATAAAAAGGTATAAAAACATTAAAAATTATATTGTTATAATAAAATATAAAAATATTTAACACGATTACTAATTAAAAACCATAATTAAAGTACTTAATAATTATTCAAAACAAATAAATTTTATAGTGAAATTCTTATTAATCATACATTTAGTTCATCACTAAAAATTGTATCAAGTAATGTGACAAATTGTAAAAAATGTGCTTGAATTCGTAGATCTTCCTGATTGCCTTTATAAATATTATAAAGTTTCTTCAATGAATACAAACGACTTTTGGCTCGAGTCCAGCTTAAATCAATTCCAAACTGGTCGTAAATCTTCTTAAGAATATTTTTTTAAGTTCACTTAGAAGCCATAATTATAATAGAGGAAAACAAAATAGAGAGGATATGTTTAGAAAAAAATAATTAGGGTTTGAGAAGAGAGAACCTGATACAATATATATATATATAGGGGTATATATATAATTTTAAATTTTTTTCTAACTCTAGCGATGATTTTTTTTTTAAAAAAAATTTAGTTTTTTTATTACCCAACCGCAACTGCCCGCAACCGCCCGCAACCGCAAACGCTTGCGGGAAACAGCTTTTGAAATCTGGCGACTTAGAGCGGTTTGGAGCGGTTTGGAGCGGTTTAGAGCGGGTTCCTTGATTGTTTTCAATCGCTAACAACCGCTAACACCCGCAAACGCTGTGTTTGCGGGTGGTAGCGAGAGAACCAATCATTACCTTAATAGCCTAACTGGTTTAACCGCAGCGGATGCGGTTGCGTTTGCGGGAGTTTGCGGAAGCGGGCGGTTGCGGTTTCATGCGTTACTAAGCATTTTGAACGACTGGTTTAACGTTTGGAAATGACTGTGTTTGCGAGAAGTTTACGACTGGTCAACCAGCGGGTGCATCAGTGGTTAAATAAAAAGTAACAAAGATAAATATAATATATTATTATAAAAAAATATAAAAACATTAAAAATTATATTATTGTAATAGAATATAAAAATATTTAACACGATCAATAATTAAAAACCATAATTAAAGTACTTAATAATTATTCAAAACAAATAAATTTTATAGTGAAATTCTTATTAATTATGCATTTGATTCATCATTAAAAATTGTATCAAGTAATGTGAGAAATTGTAAAAAATGTGTTTGAATTCGTAGATCTTCCTGATTGCCTTTATAAATATTATAAAGTTTATTCAATGAATATAAACGATTTTTGGCTCGAGTCCAACTCAAATCAATTCCAAACTGGTCATAAATCTTCTTAAGAATTTTTTTTAAGTTCACTTAGGGCCAGACTTGTTTAACCGCAGCGGGTGCGGTTGCGTTTGCGAGAGTTTGCGGAAGCAGGCGGTTGCGGTTTCAAGCATTACCAAGCGTTTTGAACGACTGGTTTAGCGTTTGGAAATGACTGTGTTTGCGGGAGATTTACGACTGGTTAATTAAGCGGGTGCATCAGCGGTTAGATAAAAAATAACAAAGATAAATATAATATATTATTTAAAAAAGTTATAAAAACACAAAAAAATTATATTGTTATGATAAAATATAAAAATATTTAACACAATTAATAATTAAAGCCCATAATAAAAATACTTAATAATTATTCAAAACCAATAAATTTTATAGTGAAATTCTTATTAATTATGCATTTGATTCATCATTAAAAATTGTATCAAGTAATGTGAGAAATTGTAAAAAATGTGTTTGAATTCGTAGATCTTCCTGATTGCCTTTATAAATATTATAAAGTTTATTCAATGAATATAAACGATTTTTGGCTCGAGTCCAACTCAAATCAATTCCAAACTGGTCATAAATCTTCTTAAGAATTTTTTTTAAGTTCACTTAGGGCCAGACTTGTTTAACCGCAGCGGGTGCGGTTGCGTTTGCGAGAGTTTGCGGAAGCAGGCGGTTGCGGTTTCAAGCATTACCAAGCGTTTTGAACGACTGGTTTAGCGTTTGGAAATGACTGTGTTTGCGGGAGATTTACGACTGGTTAATTAAGCGGGTGCATCAGCGGTTAGATAAAAAATAACAAAGATAAATATAATATATTATTTAAAAAAGTTATAAAAACACAAAAAAATTATATTGTTATGATAAAATATAAAAATATTTAACACAATTAATAATTAAATTCCATAATTAAAATACTTAATAATTATTCAAAACCAATAAATTTTATAGTGAAATTCTTATTAATTATTCATTTGGTTCATCACTAAAAATTGTATCAAATAATGTGATAAATTGTAAGAAATGTGCTTGAATTCGTAGATTTTCATGATTGTCTTTATAAATATTATAAAGTTTCTTCAATGATACAAACAACTTTTGACTCGATTCCAACTCAAATCAATTCCAAATTGGTCATAAATATTATTAAGAATATTTTTGAAGTTCACTTAGAAGCCATAATTATAATAGAAGAAAACAAAATAGAGAGTATATGGTTAGAAAATAATAATTAGGGTTTAAGAACAGAGAACCTGATACAATATATATATATATATATATATATATATGAGTAAATATATAATTAGAAAATTATTTTTTTTAATTCCAGCGATGATTTTTTTTTTTTAAAAAATTTAGTTTTTTTTTTAATTGCCCGAACGCTTGCGGGAAGCAGCTTTTGAAATCTGGCGATTTAGAGCAGTTGAGAGCGGTTCGGAGCAGTTTCCTTGATTGTTTTTAATTGCTAACAACCGCTACCACCCGCAAACGCTGCGTTTGTAGGTGGTAGCGGGATAACCAATCATGATCTTAATTATAATAGAGGAAAACAAAATAGAGAGGATACGGTTAGACAAAAATAATTAGGGTTCGAGAACAGAAAACCTGATACAATATAGAGGAAAACAAAATATAGAGGATACGGTTAGACAAAAATAATCATGACCTTAATTTTAATTTTTTTTTCTAACTCTAGAGATGATTTTTTTAAAAAAAAATTTTAGTTTTTTATAATTACCCAACCGCAACCGCCTGCAACCGCCCGCAACCGCAAACGCAAACGTTTACGGAAAACAGCTTTTGAAATCTGACAATTTAGAGCGGTTGAAAATGGTTCGGAGCAGTTTAAAGCGGATTCCTTAATTGTTTTCAATCGTTAACAATCGCTACCACCTGCAAACACTGCATTTGCGAATGGCAGTTGGAGAATCAATCATCACCTTAGTTGTCATATTATTGCTAGAAAGAAGTGCTCGTATGGCTTTAGTTGACCTGAAATAAGAATAATCAAAGTCTTTCATATAGAAAATGAGTGGTCTGAAATTAGACCCAATCAAAGTCTTTGTGTTTTATTTGAACGTAAATTTGTGTTGCTAGAGCCAATGAACAAAGAACCGTGGAGGCAGCAGAAGCGTGGATGACTAGTGAAGCTATGTCGATTGTTGTGGATGTTAGTAGAGTATCAGATGTGGTAGCTCAAGATGCAAATCTGAGTGGAAGTTCGAGTATGCACGCTCAAGATGAAAATATCTATGAGAAGTTGAAGAAGGTGGCTCAAGTTGGAGATATAGAAAGACTCTACGAGTTGATAGCAGAAGATCCAAACATTCTAGATCACTTTGATAAAGTGTCTTTCTCTGAGACGCCACTACACATTGCAGCTGAAAAAGGGCAAACTCATTTTACCATGGAGTTAATGACTCTTAAGCCGTCGCTTGCTTTGAAGCTGAACGTGTCAGGTTTCAGCCCAATGCATTTAGCCTTACAAAACAACCACATTCGGACGGTCAGAGGGTTAGTGGCAATCGACAGCAGCTTAGTTAGCATCAAAGGAAGAGGAAGGATTACTCCTTTGCATCATGTTGCTCGAATAGGTGATGCAGAATTGTTGAGTGAGTTTTTGATGGCTTGTCCTTCTTCTGTAAACGATTTGACGATTAAGTGTGAGACAGTTGTGCACATTGCTGTGAAGAACCACCAATTTATGACGTTTAAGGTTCTATTGGGATGGATTAAGAGAGTAAACAGAAAGGAAATATTGGATTGGAAGGATGAAGATGGTAACACAGTCTTCCATATTGCTGCATCGATAAATCAAACTGAGGTAGATATGTTTACTTATCATTTAGTTTCATATTTTCCTTGAAATGCTTGTTCAGACATTTCTGGTTGGTCCATGAAATGGATAAATATGCTCTCATCTCATCATTGCTGTGATGGAACTGGCAATTGTTTTTTTTCTTTACTACTTGCTTGGAGCTACTTCTTAATTAACATTTGGGACTAATTTGGTTTCTTAGATTTAGTTCTTGCAAAAGTGTATGTGTTTCTATGGCAATGAGTAGGTTTTATCCCAAGGCCTTAGGAATATATCTGTTTATGCATCATATTCTTATCAATGTAGGATTCTTCAACTCAAATTATTATGGGTGAGGTGTGCTCAATTTTTGCAGGTCATGAAGTTGCTGCGTAAAACCGTTAAAGTAAACGCCAAGAACTTGGATGGCAATTCTTTGGACATACTTCAAACTCACCAATCTCCTTGTTTCCCTGTAGCAAAAAGAACTCTCCAAAGTGCTAAAGAAAGACTAATTAGTGGTTCCACAACGACTCTTGCGGGATATTTGAGCAAAAAACCATCGTTTATTGAGAAACGGAACACTCTCTTGGGGCTGAGCAATTTGAGCATGACTAAAGACAGGTCTCTAAACGCTAGTGACCCCCGCAATGCAATACTCGTGGTGGCTATACTCATTGTAACAGCTACATACCAGGCTGGTCTCAGTCCTCCTGGCGGATTTTGGCAGGATAATTCTTCAGAGCATGAAGATTACAATGATCACATCGCTGGGCAGATGACTATGCCGTTCTTCTCTGCCTTTTTCTTTATTAGCCTCAACGGATTTGCCTTCTTATCATCTCTATATGTGATAATAATCATCATAATTGGACTCCCCAAGTGGAAGTTAATCTATGCTTCAACGGCGGCTTTAAGTATCGCTACTCTAGCATCATACAACACTATATTCCCGAATGGGTATGGCCACTATGGGTATATCCCAGTGCTCATTTTCGTCTGTGCATACATACTGATCATAGGAATCATGATGTTTGCTACTTACATGGCATTCATTGTCGATAGACGTCGTCGGCACCAAGTGGACTTCCCAGCAAGCTGTTTTAGCACATCTCAGGAGCCATGAAGCGTATAAGTGTTATATTTTGGGGATTAGCTTCCAGATTTTCCATGGTTGGTGTCTATTATTACTAAATCTGGCACTGGGTAACAGATACGATTTGTTCTAGTTTCTTCCGCAAATTCCAAAACTCAATCTTTGAATTCAGTATTCCAGTCCAACAGAACAAACAAGAATATCAAAAACTAATCATCCCATACTTTATTTGCTTCTCTTCTGATTACTGAGTTCACCGGGGAAAATCAAACCCGGAATGTGTTTGTATCCGTAACAACTGTTTCTTGTTTTTATTGTATGGGTAAGAAAAGAAAAAAAAAACAATGTTCTTTGATTGCCATGACAAGCGAAAGTGAGGATTTAGTTGTCACCATAGAGCCACTTCTCAGCGTTATTGGTGTAAGAAACAAGTTCCTGAGGCTTAAACCACAGACTGATCTCATCCTTTGCAGTCTCTGGTCCATCACTTCCATGAATTATGTTCCTGCAATTTCACATTTCAATTACCAACTCTTTTAAAACGTCCTAATGCGAATTAATTTATCGAAAAAGAGAGAACATACCTGCCAACAGTAACTGCAAGATCTCCTCGGATTGTTCCAGGCTCAGATTTCTGAGGATCGGTGGCTCCAATCAGTTTACGCCCGTATCTGATCACACCTTCTCCTTCCCAGACCTACAAACGAGTCATGTTGGTCGTTTTTTTCAAGTTTGTTATCAAAATCCAAAAGTTGAATGGAGAGTTTCTCTTATCATACCATGGCAATAACAGGACCAGAGCTAAGGAAGTCACACAAGCCATTGAAGAAAGGTCTTTCCTTAAGATCATGGTAATGGTTTTGTGCGAAATCTTTAGAAGGAACAACAACTTTGATACCAACAAGCTTGAAGCCTTTGCGTTCAAATCGGGAAATGATTTCTGATATCTGGTGAATTCATGAGATAGGATTTTAGACATATAAATAAGAAACTATAACATCTGAAGACCAATCAAGACTAAGCAAAAACCAAGCTTTATTTTTTATTACCAGTCCTCTTTGCACTCCATCAGGCTTGATAGCGATAAAGGTTCGTTCCATCTGACGTAAACAGAAACGTTCAGCGACAAATTACATAATGATAATGAATACATAATCAGGGATACATAGGAGAAAAATACTAAAGATGGCTTATTCTTATTACCTCAGCAGCAAGAACCTCTTGATCTTGAAGCATATAGGCTATAACAGGAACATTAAAAGAAAGCATGGTGTCAATACTTCACCGCATCACGAATTCAAACTAATGGAGTCTAAAATTAATATCAGACTAAAACAAAGATTTTGGTGTATCTGAACCTGCAGCAGGAAGAGCTAAGAGTCCAGCGATCCAACTCTTTGAGGCAACACCAGAACCTGATGATCTTACAAAGTTAGATGCATACAGAGGAATCTTTCTTGATGCAGAAACCGCAGCTGCAGCACCAATAGCTCGTCCTTCTGAAAAATCAAGATCAGGTTAATCCCCAAATCACCACAAAAAAAATCAGATCTTACAGCAAACTTAGGTATGAGATCCCAAATTCAGATTTTTCTTTCAAGAACAATATAAAAGAGCTAAATTCTCCCCCCCCCCCCCCCCCCCCCGGCAAAAATGAATCCATCAGATCAAATAATCACTGAATCGATCTCAATAAATCTAAGTCCCATATCCAATCCAGAATCAAATTAAACAATCCGAATGAGAATGGTTTTCACAGATTAATCAATCAGCCAATTGAGGAATCTAAGCATCTATAGAGACTTACTAACACATGATTCACGAATTTATCTCAAAAATTTTACCAGAAAAGAATCAAAGCAGAGAGAAGATTAGTAACGTACCAGAGAAGAAACGAGCATTCTTAGCTGAAGAAAGAAGAGACCTTGCTGCTTTGGAAGCAGATCTGCAGATTTGGGAGCTCATCTTTTAGAGAGAGAGAGAAGTGAGAGTGATGAAGTGAAACTGAAGCCTTGGAAAATGTGGACATGATGAGGTTTGTTGGGTCAGGTTTTTATTGCCCCACGTGGTTCGGGTCGGATTATAAACCCTACCCAAACGAATTAACCACGTGTCGTGGAGAAGAGAATTATATTAAGTCGATGATCGGTTCGTCTGTAAATTTATTGCACGATTGTTATTGTTGATGTGATGATTATAACCGCAGATGTTGAAAATAAAAAAGCTGCAGATTTTATTGCCTTAAAAATTAGGATGAAAATTTTAGTAGGCCTAAACATAAAATCTGAATTTCAAAAATTTGATATAAACCGAAACCGAAACCCGAAACCCCGATTTGAATCGGTTTTGGGCAAAGTATGTTTTTGAGCTATGGTCAGGATTTGAGTCTTTTATTCTGATTGGACGGGCTGCCCTTTGACAAGAGGTTTCTTGACTTGTTGGCTTGTTACATTCGACAAATCGTCAATCTCATGGAAGAGTAGAAAACAATGTTGTTTTCGCTTATCACAATCTGTTGATGTATATGTTTTGTGATAGTCAAAAGCACTACATATATGAGATTCAAGTTGGATTTGTTGCATCTTCTCACGTCTCTACTACGTAACAACTCGAAGACATGTTTACTAAGGTGTTGGGAATACGAGATTTTCAATTTTTATCTGTCCAAATTGGACATTCGAGATCTTCATGTTCTACTTTAAAAAGAAGGGTAATTGGACCATGGACTACATTACATTATATATGGATAAATTAGTCTTTTGTTAACATATCAATTAGGGTTAAGAGGTTGTATAAATACCGCCGTTTTCATCAAAGTGAAATAACATATAGATTAGATTTCACAAATTCATGACAAATTACAATAACTAAAATCTTTTTGAACTTATATGCCTCAAACTAATTCTTTAGTGATAGTGCCAAAGGTATAACTTAGATGAGTGCTTAAAATCATATTTAGTCATCAGAGAACATTCTTGGTTTAACTCTTGTATTGTAGAAGAGACATTGTATTTACTTTTCTTCTTTTTTTGTTGATTTTAGATTGCTAAGTTTATGCTCCGTTTTTATATTCTGTTTCAAACTCTTTTGATTTAATAAGTAATGACAAAAAAGAATCTGCACCTAATTTAAACCATACTAGCATACTAACATATTTTAAAATTGTCAAATAGGGAAGAATAGATGGAAAATTAGATCAAATCATAACAATCTTATAACATATTGTTTTATTTTTCTTCTCCCAAATGTATATTTGAGAAAAACATTATTACATAGAAACGAAATTAAGAAAGAGATAAGGGCAAAGATAATTCAGCTTTTGTTTTTTGACCACAGAAAACAAAAACAGGATAATTCAGCTTTTTAGTCCTTGCAACTAAGAGTGAGCTCTAGGGACAAATTCTCATCATTGTTGTTGTCAATGTTCTCTTCATCTTTGCCAGATTCATTCAGTCCAATCTGGCCATAAACAATCATGCATACACATTAATATAAATATATTAATAATAGATGAGATGAACAAGTAACATCAAATTTTTTTCCCATGTTTATACATTTTTTTCTTTTTTCGGTAAACAGTAAAGTTCAGATGAGTATTCATTTCCAAGTGGAGAATCAAACCTTGAAACTAGTCAACCTCTATTTTGAAAAGACCATGATTGGCCACCACACCAAACCTATTTGGTATGTTTGTACTTCTTAATATAAAATATTATTCCCATCTATTGGTAGCATAATCAGTTTCAAAGACTTGATTAAGCTTTTTAGGTGTCACACTATTAGATGAACGAGTTGAATATAAATCCTATCTACCCAAAACTTATTTTTTTATATAAAAAATATAAACACATCTATGCATCAAGTTTACATATTAGGAGTCATGTATCATGAATAATGTAAACATTGCAAAAGGAAGAGTATACTTACTCTTGAAGATTGATAGAGAGACTTGCAAGAAACTTCTTTAGTACTGTTACTTGCTTCTCCTACTTCAACTATGCTTTTATGCATCTCTTCTTCTTGCCTACAAGAAATCATCCAAACCAGATTCAAAAACATATACTTAAAAGAAAAAAAAAATACAAAAACCAATATTAATTAATTATTATATGAACCTTTGTGGATTTCGGATTGAATGGTTGACCATATTTTGAAGACGTTTATATTGACGAAGGTGTAACTGTGTTTGCCTCATAATCATTTGCCCTATCAGACTCTCTTCTGCCATATGATTACATATACATGTAATACATATTTATATAACTAAAACTTTAAAGTGCAAATCATATTTATATACCTTTTACCCTCTCTTCCTCTCTCTTTTTTCTATACATCTAATCAAAACCAAAGAGGTTAAATTTTGTTCAATACACAAGCCAAAAATATGACAATATATATATATATGCATATATAGTAATACATACATGTTTTGTCTGTTGTGTATATGTAGATATTAAATTATGTATCTATATAAAAAGTAAAACCTGGAGATGACTCTTCACATGTGCTGGTGTGAGACCTTCCCCATCTATACGCTCTAAAATTCTCAATGGAGTTGCAACTGCAATTTTAAGATAGTTAATACTTAATACCATCACTTTTTGAAACTAGAATTAATATATTTTATATTGGAATTCCAACCCAGATTCATCTTTTATTTAAGAACTTGGTTAAAAAAAAACTAAAATCAAAGAAATTAAGAGAAATATGTTTTACGATTAAGAGAAATATCTAAAATTTTATCAACAAAAATGAAAAGAAATAGGCATCGCGCGACGAATAAACAGAGGTAGAATTGTTGATTCCGATGGAATTTTTACGATTTATTTTAAAATTTTGTACAGAGTAAGAAAAATTGCTCCCTACTCTTTTCTCCACCAAGTTCTTCGACCGCAGAAACAAAGTAGTCGTGCAGATCGTGAGTCCATTCACATCGGGGCATTTCCGATTTGCTATAAGATCTAACAATATGATTTTTATAGATTTTTTCCTAAAATTCAGAGTTTTATGTTTTTCGTAAAAGGGTTCATTACGTCGTGCACGATTTTTAATGGTTATAAGAAGCATTTGAAGATATAGGAAATAATTATCTAAGTAGTAAAAAAATTACCAAAAGGAATAAAAGTAAGAAATTAATTATTGTAGCCAATCATTTGGTGTTTGGAATTTTTTTTTAAACAAAAATTCCATATATTCTTGAAAATTTTAAATAATTTTTATTCTCTCAATATAAAATATTTTAGATTTCCAATTTGGTTTTAAAATAATATTATACTAAAATTTTAAAATATCAATATAAATTTACCAAATTTATAGTTTTTCTTCTAGAGAAGTTAGTGTAAGAACATATACTATATGTTATAGCACCATAGAGGAGTTGGATGCTTAACGTGAGAAGCTAGAAGTTAGAAGCTAAATGACGTGGGAAAAAAAATTGCGGAATAACGTCTTCCCTTCAAAACGTAATCCCGTAATTTTCCCTTTATAATCGTGAATTTTTAGTTTTGGCGGGAAAACACATTCCCGAATTTTTCGGTGTTGGCGGAGAAACATCATTCCGCGATTTTGCAGTTCTCACGTAAAAACATTTTTCTGCGATTTGCAGTTTTGGCCGAAATACGTTATTCCACAATTTTCTAAAAAATTTGTGATATCAAGATTTTGGCGCAAGAACGTAATTATGTAATATTACGATTTTGGCTGCTTAATGGTATTCCGCAATTTTACAACCAAAATTGTGTTTTCAATGTTTTGGTTGTAAAACGTTAATAAGCGATTTTATAATATTGATAGGAAATGCAATTGATTTTTGGTTTTGATTGAATAAATTATTTTGCAATTTTCCTATCAAAATGTTGAATTCACGATTTATTCGGAATTAAAAGTAAATCTGCAATTTTTTGGTTTTGGTTGGAAAAACGGCATTTTGCAATTTCTTACCAAAATATTGATTTACAGTTTGGCAAAAACACAATTCGACAAAACGATTTTGTTTCAATGGAAAAATGGTATTTTGCGATTTTGGTATTAGAAAACGCATTCCGTGATTTTATGATTTTGACCGAGAAATGAAAGACATGGTTAGCAACGCGAGAACTAGTCGAGAGCAACCTAAATGGATCGCCGACACTCTCTGTAAAACAATGACCGAGTACTGAGACACTGAAAAAGCACAACAAAAGAGTCTCACCTATTCCAATGCTCGTATGTCTGACCGTAAAGGTCTCGGTCCTCACGTCCACTTATCAGGGCCAAAGTCGTATCAACAAATCCAACAAGAAATGGTTAGTAGCTTTTACTTTTTCTTACACATTGGTTCAACTTTAAATTTTGTCATAATCATTGTTTATTTTGTAACATTGCAAGATGATAATTTGGGAAGACCGGTGAGTCTTGGTGAGGTTTTCATTAAGACACATACAAGACCAGATTGTACGTATGTCGATAGGAAAGGCAGAGAAAACTGCTCAAACATATGAGAAGAAGGTGCAAGAGAAGTTGTCTGAGCTGGTGGTAGAGACTTCAGATGTTTCAGACAGTGCTTCGCGACCTCAAGATGACTATACGAGCATATTTCTTCAGATAAAGTAACAATTTTCACAATCCACATTTGTAGAGTCTTGGATTTTGTGTGTTTTGTATGAAATGTGTTTACAAAGCTTTTGTATAATTATGATCATGATTATGGTCTGCTATGGTAATGCTGGTATAATGTGTATAATTAAGTTCAGTTTGGGATAAGTCTGACTGTATAATGTGTTTGTTTTGTGAGGAATAATCTCGAATTTCTTGTGGTCTATGTGTTTAGGTTATAGTGTAGAATAATTATGAGGGTATAATGTGTTCATGTATCTCTTACTTTTTACAGTCCACTGAGAAGGATTCACGAGGAAATCCTTATGGAGTTGGAAGTTTGAAGGAGACTCTTCTTAATGGCAAGCTCAAGTAGATGGGAAACTCTTCATCGTTTGTGGCACTACAAGACCAACTGAAGGAAACTCAATGGAAAATCAAAGAGAAGGCTACATATAATGAACAGCATGACGCTTTGCCCATGAAGCAGAGCTCTCCCGAGTTGCAGCTGAGCAAAAGGACAAGGTTGAGCACTTGTCCTTGGTGGAAAAGTATCTACGAAAGACTGATCCATAGTTTCTCGACTTCGTGGCTTCTCAATCAGCTCCAGCAACCACTAAACCTCTCTCAACCAATCTTCATCATCCAGATCCAAGTACAAGACCATCTTAGGTTACTTATCCCTGTTTTCTGAACTTATGACTTATTATTAGGTTACTTATCCCTGTATTCTGAACTAATGACTTGTTATTTTTTTTTTATGTTTAGGATCCTATGTTAGCCTTAACATACTGAATATTATGGAGTTTGAATTCTTGTAGTGTTTTAATCAAATGTTATTTTTAATCAGATTTCTTTAAATTATGAATCAAATGTTATGTTTAATTAGTTTTCTCGTCCATTTGAGAAACAAAACAAGCATATTAGATTCTTATCTGGAAAAATAATATAGTCACTAAAGAGTAGCCCATTAGTCGCCACATATATAGTCCTACTAGTCGCAAAATCTTCACATTAAACGAAGTTTGAGTTTCTATTAGTCGCCATATAGTCGTTAATTTAGTCAGAGAATAGTCGGAAAACAGTAGCTAAATATTACGACTATTTAGTGACTAACATTCTCCGACTGCATCTAGGCCCACTCATTGGTCGTAAACTAGTCACTGCAATAGTTGCAGATTAGTCGCAACTTTGGCGACTATGTTACAACTATTTACCATCTACACATTTGTAGTAGTGAATTAGTCGCCAAATGACGACAACATTTACGACTACGAACTTTAGTGACTAAGATTTTACGACTACACGTATTAGTCGCAATTCAGTCGTAATCCACCTTTTAACGACTATTGAGCGACTACTTTTACAGTCGCCAATTATCTGTTTTTTTTTGTAGTGAATGCATTTATTAGACTTAAACTATACGTAGTTAATATATATTAGGTGTCTTCGAACCTTGACAACAATAGAGGTAAGAAGTCAAAGAAGCTTTGGAGAACCAAGAACACCAGTAGAGTTATGTTGTTCGTGGCTGACATTACAACTAAGATAAAATTAAAGGTCTTAAATTTGGATACAAAAGTATAGGTAAAAAGCATCGTTTTGTTGAACCTTTGATCACAACAGAAAGTGAATCATCTATTTTGATGAACATTTAATGTTCTTCAAATTATACTATTTTGATGTCAAATGTTAGTATTTGTTATAACAAGAGGAATTAAACGTTCGAATTTTAGAGTTTAGGGCTTACAAACTTTTCGAGTTTTGGGTGAAGTTCTCACGGTAGACTTCGCATGTGAAGTCTGTAAGATTTTGTTATCGTAGACTCTTTGTAGAAGTCTGATGAAATTCAAATGATATCAAAATTTTTGAAATGTTTCGCAAAAAATTTGGGGAAAATTTACATTTACTAAACAAGATAAAAACTGAAATTGCAATAGTTATATCTGGATAAAAAATTAAAAAAATTCCATCGCTCTTTTTTCTTCTTCGACTTCGAATCACCAAACGTCGCCGGAAATCTCTAAACGCCGACACTCTTTCTCCTCTTTCGCCGTAAGTTATCGATATTTCTTCTCCTCTTTCTCCTCCTTCTCCTCTCTCGCTGAAAACTCTAATCCCATCTTTTATTGTGATTCGCAGATCTGAGAATCGCAACCGTCTATTCATATCTTCAAAGCTATTCTGTTTCCGTCTTCGCATATCAGATGAGTAGCAGGTGGTCGGTGAAGAGAGCATTGCTTCTAGATAACGATGACGATGACGATGAAGATGAAGATGAAGATGAAGATGAAGATGAAGATGAAGATGAAGATCCAGATGAAGATGAGAAGAAGAATCAGATGAACTCACACTTACTAATCCAGACCCTGAGATGCCAATGCAAAATTTTGTCGACCTGGTGAAGTAGTACTTCACCAGGTCGAAAATTTTGCATGACATCTCAGGGTCTGGGTTAGTAAGTGTGAGTTTCATCTTCATCTTCTTCTTCATTTCTTCTTCATCTTTCTTCATCTTCATCGGGCTCTTCATCTTCATCTTAGACAACAAAACACAATATTTATTTTTAATTTCTTTTGAAATGGATTGGAAACTTTATTTCTTTAGTTTTATGTTAATTAATATTAATTTCTCTTATTATGTTAATTATCTACCGGAACCTTTGATTTCTTATTATGTTAATTATCTTTAATTTCTCTTATTATGTTAATTATTATTGGAACCTTGATTTGTAAATCAAATACAAAGTTCGAAAACCACAAAAATACAAAAAGAATGTCA